>WAAE01025437.1:320412-376212 GCA_013400495.1 Nicator chloris | reverse complement strand
TGATAAACTCTGTCAGGGCAGTGCTGGGGTGTTCCTGTGCATGATAAACTCTGTCACGGCACTGCTGGGGTGTTCCTGCCCATGATAAACTCTGTCAGGGCAGTGCTGGGGTGTTCCTGTCCATGATAAACTCTGTCACAGCAGTGCTGGGGTGTTCCTGTCCATGATAAACTCTGTCACAGCACTGCTGGGGTGTTCCTGTGCATGATAAACTCTGTCACAGCACTGCTGGGGTGTTCCTGTGCATGATAAACTCTGTCACAGCACTGCTGGGGTGTTCCTGCCCATGATAAACTCTGTCAGGGCAGTGCTGGGGTGTTCCTGTCCATGATAAACTCTGTCAGGGCAGTGCTGGGGTGTTCCTGTCCATGATAAACTCTGTCAGGGCAGTGCTGGGGTGTTCCTGTCCATGATAAACTCTGTTAGAGCAGCAGCAGTGTTTGCCTCCCTCACAGGTGTTGCCAACAGCCTGCTCAGCATTTGTTTCAACCCCACAGGGTTCTGGTGTAATTGAAAGCCTCTTGAAATCAATGCAGAAGATCCTGGTTGGGTTTGAATCAGTCCCTTTAAGGAGAATTCTTCAAGTGGCTCCACGATGGCTCCATATTTTCAGAAATATTGTCACTTTATTGCATTTTAATGAATCCCTGACCTGAGCAGTGCCCAGCACTGAACTGGGCAGAGGCAAATTTGGTGGGAGAGGACTGACGGTAACATTCTTTTCTTTTGTTTGATGCCATCTGAAATCACACTTTCCCCTCCTTTTTTTCTCCCATGAATCTCTGTTTCGCCTTCCCTTTCTTCTCCTTTTTAAGACCTGTGACTCTGCTGTTGGAGGTCTAACAGGGGAATGCATCTGAGCCACTCTGCTGATTTTATTAACAAGGTTTTTATCCCAGTGAAATAGCTGGACCTGTGTCTCTTCATAGTGAGTAGGAAGCTGCCCTTGATGTTTTGGGTCATTATAAGGAAGGATACCATTCATTATTTCAGAGCAATGGTGAATTAAAAGGAAAGAATCTGAATAATTTTTTCTTTCACCCTGGCCAAAGACAGGTCCTTTAAGCCAAGAAGACTAATCCAGAACTCCAGGACTTTTTTCCGATGTTAAAGGCAAACAAATAGAAACGGAGCAGAAAGGATGATCTAGTAACTGATTAATTCACTGTGATTACTTAATGAACAATAAATTATCAGATCCAGCAGAATTCACTGTCTGAGCAAGGGATCCACCGAAGACAGAAGAGAGTGACATGCTGAACCAGCTTCTTTCACAGAAAATTACATCTTAAAATATTGTTTTTACAGCAGATAAGTGAGGTGGTTGCTTAAACAATCTCTCAGGAGCATAAAAACTCAGACTTCTTCCAAATGAAAGATAAAGACCTAGCTAGACAATTTTCTGAAAAATTACAATGAAGGGTTTCTTTTTCAGGATGGAAAAAAGATACTTTAAATTTTGACCACTTAATTAAATTGAAATGGATCAAACAGAAAAGTGACAGAAGGGAAATCTATTTCAGAACTGAGCAAAACTGACTTACTGAAGTCATTGTCACCAGGCAAACTGTGCAAGAAAGAACTTAGTGGGAGTCCATGAAGAAACAGATAGTTCACAAAAAGTTTGGTGAAATCACAGTAGTGCTTTTGTCATTTTTTAAATGAATTGCAGTTTTTGAAGGGATGTGAAGCTTTCTACTTCAGGGCATAACTCAGGCTCCAAGTGTTGTGGCTTGGGCAGAAATCTCTCCCCAGGCAGGTTACCCAGGGTTAGGAGCTGCAGCTTTCCTTTCTCCCCACCAGCATCTGCTCCCAGCCCTCCTCAGACAGAGCCGGGGCTGCTCCAGAGCAGCCTGATCCAGCGTGGAATTCTGACCTGATCCACTGTGGAATTCTGACCTGATCCAGCACGGAATTCTGACCTGATCCAGTGTGGAATTCTGACCTGATCCACTGTGGAATTCTGACCTGATCCAGTGTGGAATTCTGACCTGATCCACTGTGGAATTCTGACGTGATCCAGTGTGGAATTCTGACTCTGTCTCTAAAGGAAACCAGAGCTGGGTAAGCACAGACCTTTGGGCAGTGGGACATTCGTGCTGTGGATGTTTGGTGGGAGCTGTGCAGCCCCAAACGGACAAACAAGTAAGAGGACACCTATTGGGGGAGAAGGGAGTATTTACCCTGGTTCCCGCAGACACAGGCACAGCGGGAGCACAGACCTGGTGGCGGAGCTGCCGCAGGAAGGGGAGGCGGGTGCCGCCTGCTCTGCCGTGGCCGGTGGTGTGAGGTTGTCCCCATGGGGACCCCGCCGGGGTTCCCTGCGCCGGCAGTGCCGCTGTCTGTGGGCACGGGAGGATCCTGCAGAGCCCTGGGGCACCCAGAGCTGCAGCCGGGAGCGGCGTGTGCCAGCCCTGGCCCTGCCCGAGGCCACCGGCCCTGCCCCTGCGGCCACCAGCCCTGTCCCTGCCCGAGGCCACCGGCCCAGCCCCTGCCTGGGGCCACCAGCCCTGTCCCTGCGGCCACCAGCCCCGTCCCTGTGGCCACCAGCCCTGTCCCTGCGGCCACCAGCCCTGTCCCTGCGGCCATCAGCTCTGCCCCTGTGGCCACCAGCCCTGCCCCTGCGGCCACCAGCCCCGTCCCTGCGGCCACCAGCCCTGTCCCTGCCCCTGCGGCCACCAGCCCTGTCCCTGCGGCCACCAGCCCTGTCCCTGCGGCCATCAGCCCTGCCCCTGTGGCCACCAGCCCTGCCCCTGCGGCCACCAGCTCCGTCCCTGTGGCCACCGGCCCCTCCGGGGGTTCTGCCTCCCCGGGGGTTCTGTGTCCCAAGGGAACAGGACTCCTTTCTGCAGCAGGGCGGGCGGCGTGTGCGGCTCCGGCCGTGCGGAGTCCGCCTTTGTTCCCGGCCCCGCCCGGTGACCAGCGCTGCCTTTGGCTTTTCCCTCGGGCCGTGCACAGCAAAGCCTCCTCGGCCGGGGCTCAGAGCCGCCCGCAGCACCCGCGGCCTGCCCAGCGCTCCCCAGAGCCAGGCACGGCTTTCCATCTGCTCCCGAAACGGCGCTTGGCTTTCAGGACCCGACAAGTGGTCCGGATTAAGGCTTGAGTGCTTCCTGCAACTGTGGAATGCTGCAAAAATCAAACACGTCTTAAACAGGGTGAGGGCTGGGTCAAGTCTGTCTGCTGGAACAACTGTTTGAGCTGAGCAGAGCGTCAAAGCCTGGAGCACAGGTCTCTTTCTATAAACAAACTGCAAACATTGTCACGGAGAAACTGAAGAAGTCTCTTAAAATCATGTATGTACCAGCAACATATAAATCAGGCCAGCTATGCAGCAGGTACAACAAATGCTATTATTCCCTTTTATTTTCTTTTTTGGCACTGCCACTATTTAAAATACATCTCTCTCTTCTGAGATGAGGAGAAACAGTTCATTCCCAGGCACAGGAGGAGAATTTCAGAGATAAATACGTTTCTGACTCACCCCAATCAAAGCTGACCCTGTGGTTGAAGTTGGTGATAAAAAAATGGAAAAAAGAAAAAAGGAAGTAAAAGAAAACTGTTCCCCTTCTCTATAAGCGGAAAAGAAACTTCAGCAGAGATAGTGTAAGAAAGGAAGGCAAGATTGCTCACCCCTGAGCAGCTCTTTTAGGATCTTATCATTAATAGAACATTTAACAGGCAGCTGTCTCAAGCTGAACCAGCCATTCCCCTCCTGAAAAGTCTTTTTGCTTCACCAAACGTAAGCCCCTTCTTTTCAAGATAAACATTCCACAAAGTGAAGCATGAATTCACTGGAAGTCACAGCGATGCAGGCAGACTGCAGAGGATGCTGAAATCCTCCCGGCCAAGGGCTGACCTGGGGGCAGCTGGGTGCTCCAGCTGTCCCTCTGCCGGGGAGCTGTGCCACAAAAGTCACAATAAATTCCCTGCTGCTGGCATTGGAGGGACGCCCAGGGGATGTCCTTGTTCCTGCAGCCCTGCTCAGGTTCTGGCAGAGACACTGCTGCAGAATTTGTTCCCTGTCCTGCCCAACTGGGAACTCCATCAGAAAGTTTGAGAGATGGAGCAAATTAATTTTTCAGGAAAGGAATTGCTTTTGTTATGTTCAAGCCACAACAGAGCCATTCCACCTGAGACAGATGCAGTTCACACAGCTGCTCAAATGGAATAATTGCATTTTGGATTGTTTGCATTTGTTGCCATTATTTATTACACACACAGAGGAACACATTAGAAGAAAATTATTCAGGTTGAACTCAGGCACTTATAAACAAGAAAATGCCAGGAGTTGGGATGCTGGTGGAGCAGCATTAGCTTCCTGCTGTTCATACATTATGAAAGTTCTTAATTGCATAATTGCAGTTTTTTTCCAGAGAAGCCAGGCCTCCCTCAGTGGGTCAGGGCCTCCCTGTACCTCTGGTGATCCCTGTGTTCCTCCCACTTCATGGACACCACTTTGAGACAGGATTATTCCTTCCCTCAGGGACCTTCCTGTAGCACTTATTCTAAACACAGAACTCAGGTTGAGGCTCTGTGAAGACAAATAACAGAATTATTGCCACTTTGTTTGCCAGAATTTTTTTGATCCTTGATCTTAGCCCCAGAGATGACAGGAGCAGTCAGCTGAGATCACACATTTCAGGACAAACAGACACAGTTTGGCAGAACTATGAGCAGCTGAAAGGTGGCTCATGATAGGAGGCATTGGGCAACCTGCCTCGCCAACAGTGCAACTGGTCCAGTTGGTGTTTGGTCAGGAAATGTGTGCTTCCTCTTGAAAAGCACCCAAAAAGGGTGATGGTCACGCCCTTTCCTCCTGCCCCAGAAATTCATGGACTAGCTCAGACAAAGAAAATACATGGTTTGCTAGAAGTCAGGGGGACATTATCCATCAGAGCAGGAGTATAACAGACTTTTCCCGAGAAGGGTTTTAAAGGAGGAATTTAGGACATCTGTCATATTTGGCATATGCAAGAATGTCTATACACCTCATGCAAACACTGGTGGATTACATGCAAATTTTGTGATGAATGTGGATCTGGCCCAGGGGGACTAGGTGGGAGAGATAGTGGATAGAAGCATGACAGGGAGATGTTGGGCGAAATACACTTTGGGGACTGTAGCCAAATTTATTTGCAGTTGTTATGCCTGATGTAAGAATAAAAAAATCTTCCCAGGGACAAATGGGATATATCTGTTTTATTTGGAAACATGGATTGGAAAGGGCAGATCCAGGAGTGCTGCCTTAGGGGACTAAATGACAACGGATCAAAAGAAACAGACACTTCCAATTGCCCTGTGTTTGTATGGCTTGCCTTTTAAAAACACCTACTCCTTCTAGATGCACTGAATCTCTCCCTAAGGAAATCCTCAGCCTGTGCTTTCTCCTGGCCAGCACAGGGAGAGCAGGTGGCAGGGCCTGGAGCCCGTGCTGGGAGCTGGAGGCAGCACCAGAGGCACTGCTGGGAAGGGCCAGGGCTGGGAGGGCTCTGCTGTGCAGGATCAGAACCTGCAGCCCCTGCAGCCCCTGCAGCGACTGCAGCGACTGCAGCAAGGGAACCCTGCAGCCCCTGCAGCCCCTGCAGCCCCTGCAGCGACTGCAGCAAGGGAACCCTGCAGCCCCTGCAGCCCCTGCAGTTCTGCAGCCCCTGCAGCCCCTGCAGCAATGGAACCCTGCAGCCCCTGCAGCCCCTGCAGCGACTGTAGCAAGGGAACCCTGCAGCCCCTGCAGCCCCTGCAGCCCCTGCAGCCCCTGCAGCAGGGAAGCCTGCAGCAGGGAAGGCTGCATTTCCTGACTCTCACTTGCAGCCCAGGCTGAGCTGTCTGTGCGGTGCCCTGGGCTCTGTCTCTGAGGAGGAGGAGGAGGAAGGCGATGGGTGCTGCTGCTGCCACACGCACCCAGGCAGGGGGTGCAGAGGGTCCCGGCAGAGCTGGCACTGAGCTCTCTGCACATCACCAGGACACCACCAGGACATCACCAGGACACCACCGGGACACCACCAGGACATCACCGGGACACCACCAGGACACCACTGGGACATCACCAGGACACCACCGGGACACCACCGGGACATCACCAGGACATCACCGGGACACCACCGGGACACCACCGGGACATCACCAGGACATCACTGGGACACCACCAGGACATCACCGGGACATCACCAGGACATCACCAGGACATCACCAGGACACCACCGGGACACCACCGGGACACCACCAGGACACCACCAGGACACCACCAGGACACCACCAGGACATCACCAGGACATCACCAGCCCATCACCAGCCCATCACCAGCACACCACCAGGACACCACCAGCCCAGCAGACACTGTGCCCTGCCCCTGGCTGTCCCCGTGCCGGCAGCAGCCGCAGCCGCAGCCGCAGCTCCCCCCGCCGCGCACAAAGGGACGATCACAGGACGATGTCACGGCAGAATTCGCTTCCTTTGCCGGGTGCGCGAACTCCGCGGCTGGGCAGGAATGAAACCGAGCAGCAGCAGCGCGGGGCAGCAGCTGAGGGGCTTTGTGGCTGAGGGGGGATCTGTTCCTTCTCTTGGGATGCATAAATCCGTATCTCACCGCAGCTGTTGCTGGTGCCAGCGCTCTGGCACACAGGACAAGTCGTGATTTGTATCTGAGAGGAGAGCACAGAGCAAACAGGAGCCGTGTTACAGCCTTCAGCCCTTGTGCAGAGACTGACACGATTTTTTGAGCAGCTTTTACATGTCTGAAAATTGACATATTACTGGTAGCAGCACAAAAGGCCCCCTCTTGCAACAGCCGTTCATCAGCAATCAGTGTCCAACCCTTAATGTTTTCTTTCGTTGAAAAAAAATCAGAAAAACGAAAATAAACCACAATCTGGTTCTGTGCCAACAATATTAACCAGCTTCTTTTAGAGCCTTTGAAGTTAGCAGGGGGCATCCAATCTTGTGGTGCAAGTAAAGAATGATACTTTAAGCGATTCCTTTTCATCCCTTTAACTTAATGAAAGATTAATAGCCTTGTTATTTTTGTTTCTGCTTTATTTTTGTATTCGGGGAGGGGGGAGAATTTTTGGCACTTGTTGAAGCTGCAATGTTGCCTGTAATGATTTTATGGCTCAGTGAAGCACCGAGTTGTTTGGGTGTTGGGTTTTTTCCCCCGTCTGTGAATCCTGTTTAACAATGCAGGGCACAAACAAAGCTCAAGAAAACAGCCATGCCGTTACTTTTGGGAAGCAGGGGGAGGAAGAAGGTGGAAGGAAGCTTTTGGAGTGCACAGACCTAAAAGAAAAAGTAACGAGGGGGGGCTTAGCAAATCTTTTCAGCCAAAGAGCTGCGGATTAGTTATAAAAATGTAATCCACCCCCTGGCTGAAGAAAGCAGCTTTATGTCGCTGCTGGCTGTGAAGATACAATGTGGGTTTAGAACCGTTTTTTACATCTTTCCAAGCAGAGCCAAGGAGGCAGCATTGCTCCCCTGCCGCTGCCGTTCAGGGTGGAGCACACAGGTAGCTTTTCTCTTTCTGCTTCCATTGCCTGTCCCTTTTGGGGGCTGGAGGGGGACAGCAGGGCCCACAAATGCCTCCTAAAAATGTGATTGCAGCCAAGTGTTCCCTCTGCTCCTGCAGGGCCGGTTTGGGGCTGCCCTGTGGGGTTCTGTGGCTCCAGGTGTGCACTCCAGGTGACACAGCTGGGGAGCTCAGGGGAGCGCTGGGAGATTGTGGGACCTGCACGAGCGTCTGGCCACACACCCCTGAGCCTGCTCAGCACCAAAGGGGGAAGTGCAGCTGCTGTTCTGGGTGCTACAGCTCAGAATGTGATTTTGAGCATGGAGAGGATGAATGCAATGAGGATCATGACAACTGAGCATAATAATAATAATAATAACAATAATAATAATAACAACAATAATAATAATAATAATAATAATAATAATACTCTAAATAAAGCCATTATAATCACCACCTACAGTGTGGGTTATAACTTTGGATCCCTCTACACACAATAAACCCAGGGCAGAATGTGCATTTTCACTACAGCTTCAGCAAACCAGGAGAAGAAAAAGAATATGTATTTTAACTTTCATTTTATGGAAGCAAAGGCACTGGTGTTTCACCACCAGGGCTGAGGGGGATTTACCCTGGGTACACCTTTGCCATTTTATGTGTATGTATATATATCTATATTTACACACACACACACACACATATACACGTCTATAAAATATGAATCATTGCCATGGAATGATAGTATCTATATGCTCATGATATATTACATGTCTGTATTCAATAAATAGCTCCCTCGGAATCATAGAGAGCTTGGTGAGAGCCAGAGCCCTGCTCCAGAGTTCTCCCCTGGGTAACCAGGATTTTATCCATTCCTCCAGCACAAAGCTCCAGAATTTCACGTTGGCATTACAGGAAATGAGATCCCTGCAGCATCTTGTAGCCAACACTTACAAAATTCCCAAATTCTTGGTGATCTGCTTTTCTTCAGGTGTTCTGTTTAACCCCACAGTAAATTTTGCCCCTGACGTCCCCTTTAATTGTGGCAGGTGCCCACAGTGGCAGCCCCAGGTGACAGTGGCAGCCCCAGGTGGCAGTGGCAGCCCCAGGTGCCCACAGGAGCAGCCCCAGGTGACAGTGGCAGCCCCAGGTGACAGTGGCAGCCCCAGGTGGCCACAGGGGCAGCTCCAGGTGACAATGGCAGCCCCAGGTGGCCACAGTGGCAGCCCCAGGTGACAGTGGCAGCCCCAGGTGGCAGTGGCAGCCCCAGGTGCCCACAGGAGCAGCCCCAGGTGATGGTGGCAGCCCCAGGTGGCAGGGGCAGCCCCAGGTGGCCACAGGGGCAGCCCCAGGTGCCCACAGGGGCAGCACCAGGTGACAGTGGCAGCCCCAGGTGGCAGGGGCAGCCCCAGGTGCCCACAGTGGCAGCCCCAGGTGGCAGGGGCAGCCCCAGGTGGCAGTGGCAGCCCCAGGTGGCAGTGGCAGCCCCAGGTGGCCACAGTGGCAGCCCCAGGTGGCAGTGGCAGCCCCAGGTGCCCACAGGGGCAGCCCCAGGTGACGGTGGCAGCCCCAGGTGGCAGTGCCAGCCCCCCTGACACGAGCCCTCTGCCAGGCAGAGCCTGCCACCTTTCCGAGGTTGTCTCCATCAGAATTCCGAGGGCAGATGGCCCCAGTGCACGGAATAAAACACATCACTGCTCTTGATAACTCGTCTGCTTCAAATGAGAAATCACAGTCGTGTAATGCTGTAGAAATTAGACAGAATTTTTCTGCTATTATACCAAACAGCCTGCTTAATAAATGGGTAATGAAAAAGAATAATTTATTACAGCTTGTGAATTTTGACAGTTCTAAAAAGATGTTCTTAGAGTTTCCCCAAAGGGAGAAGAAGAATGTTTCTTCCTTAACACACTGGTGTTAGATGTAATTTCTCTGTCTGTAGAATTTTGCTCCTGCCTGGTAGAAGGGATTAGATTTTTTTCTTACATCATAACCTATTTTAAGCAATTATAATCTATGGGTAATAAATCATTTTCATTCACCTCTCATGGGGAGAGAAAAGATGTGAGAAAGTGTTCTGGAGTTTTAATTTATATCAATGTTTGCATTACTATTAAATGAATTAAATGGGTTCTACAAGTGTTCTCTCACAGATCTGCAATAAACTGTGAAGCATCTCAACCTCAGCCATTTAATTGTCTCTTTTACCAGCTTTTTGCTTTGTTTCGTTATTTTTTTTTTTAGCTGGGCAGCACAAACAGTTGTGAAACACACGGCAGGCTCTGCAGACTCTGGGGCGCTGCAATGTAGGACATGAGCTCCCCCCTGCAGGCACAGCCCCTCCATCCCCTGGAGCTGCAGGGGCTGCAGGGGCTGCAGGGGCTGCAGGGGCTGCAGGGGCTGCAGGGGAGGCAGGGGCTGCAGGAGCTGCAGGAGCTGCAGGGGCTGCAGGGGCTGCAGGAGCTGCAGGGGCTGCAGGAGCTGCAGGGGCTGCAGGGGCTGCAAAGCCCCCAGAGCAGAGGAGCCCTGTGAGCCCAGTGAGCCCTGTGAGCTGTGAGCCCTGTGAGCTGTGAGCCCTGTGAGCCCTGTGAGCCCTGTGAGCCCTGTGAGCTGTGAGCCCTGTGAGCTGTGAGCCCTGTGAGCTGTGAGCCCTGTGAGCCCTGTGAGCCCTGTGAGCCCTGTGAGCTGTGAGCCCTGTGAGCCGTGAGCCCTGTGAGCTGTGAGCCCTGTGAGCCCTGTGAGCCCTGTGAGCCCTGTGAGCTGTGAGCCCTGTGAGCTGTGAGCCCTGTGAGCTGTGAGCCCTGTGAGCCCTGTGAGCCCTGTGAGCCCTGTGAGCTGTGAGCCCTGTGAGCCGTGAGCCCTGTGAGCTGTGAGCCCTGTGAGCCCTGTGAGCCGTGAGCCCTGTGAGCTGTGAGCCCAGTGAGCCCTGTGAGCCGTGAGCCCTCCCCAGGCTCACTCCTGACAGGGAACACCAGCCCTGCTGCAGGAGCTGGCAGCTTTCACCCACGGCTCCTTCCTGCCTTGTCTTCTGGCAGCATGGCAGGACTGTTACGGTGGCAGATTTTATACATGGCAAGAGAGAAGAACTAAATTAATCAGACTAAACATGTGGAGGCAGAGCTGGGGCAAAACATCCATTAATGGGAATAAATGTTTGGATTTATGTTCCACACTTTCTTGTTGGGCTTCTGGAGGAGCCCTGAGAGGCAACCACAAGCACGGCTGCCAGCACTGGAACAGTCCTTGCTCCATGCCAGCCAGAATTTAGGGTTGCATCCAATTTTCAGTCATTAACTCTATCAAACCTAAGGGTAAAAACGCCATCACAACAGTAAAGAAAACCTACACAAAATTTCCCGAGCTTCAGATGATTTCCAGAGGTGCAGCTGGCCCACTGAGGTGCAGCTGGCCCACAGAGGTGCAGCTGGCACACTGAGGTGCAGCTGGCACACAGAGGTGCAGCTGGCCCACTGAGGTGCAGCTGGCACACTGAGGTGCAGCTGGCCCACAGAGGTGCAGCTGGCACACTGAGGTGCAGCTGCTTTGCCACATTTACCTGGGCAAAGCCCGGGCACGGCTTTAAGGCAGGACACAGCTCATGAGAGCAGCCTGGGGGAGCCAGCCCTGCTGGCCTCCTGCCCTCCAGGCCACAGCCCCTCCCTGCTTTGGGTCTCCTTCCAGCTTCTTCTCTTCTCTGCACTGTCCCACTGGGGGGACTGCAGGAAACGGGAATGTTTCACCAGCAAGAGGAGCAGAATGTGTCAGACAAAGCAGTGGCACGAAGGACGTAAGGACAGAACTCTGGAGCCACCATCAGTGCTCTCCACAGTGCACTTCCATCCAGGCTATTCCTTCAGCAGAGATTCTACCCCCAGAGCACCTGGAGGCCTTGATTTGGATCCAGGGAATTGCTTAACAGCCGGAAAATGGGAGCAGCTGGATGGGAATTCTGTGTTCTGTCATTTCCTCTCTTCCTGCCTGGGGGAGTCAGACACAGGACTGGGGCAGGAGAACACCTCGAGATCTCTGGCCTGGCCTGTTCTGCTCAAAAAAGAGTTGGTTTTACTTTTTGGGATGCTCACAGTGCTTCAGTTTTTATGATAAATGTTTGAAGGAGAGATGATGCTTTTCAAGGAAGGACATCCTTTTTTATGAAGAATACAAATTTGACAATTCAATGGAAATTTTTCTAACTGTCCAAAAAGCCTGTCTCTGCATGTAGAGCTAATTTGGAACTTAGGGTCTGTGCAGAGCTCATGGATACCCACACTGTATTGCCAGAGAAAGTGAGAAGGATCTTTGGGGGCTCAGCTTTCCTGGTTAGCAGGACCACGGTGGTGGCAGGAACTGGGAATCAACACAGAGACAAGGATTTCTATAACCTGGGTGCTGCTCCAGCCTGAATTCCAAGGAGCAGAACGGGGGGAAAGATGATTTGAACCAGGACAGTTGTATGGGAACCACTGGTGAGGGCTGGGTGTGGGCACTTGCAGGCCCTGCCTGTGGCAGGAGCATCCAGGAAGAGGAGGAATTGCAGCTCTTCATTTGCTTGTCCTGGCATTGATAGGAAAATTCTCTGCTCTGCATTCTGCACTCTGTCCTGCTGCATACATTGCTGACATGTGTCTTCAATTAGCACTAATTATGTATTCAAAGGAAGAGGAAGGATGTTCCTGTTTTTCTAGAGGGGGTGAAAATCATGTTTCTCTGAGCTTAGCTTTAATATCTCTGCATCCTCATTCTCTATTTCAAAAGCAAAGCTGATGCCATGAGGCACTGCAGGAATTTGGAAAATATGCTTTGCTTTTGAAACAGAAGCTTCAAATCCACTTTAAATCCCATATAAAAGTTAGTCCAAGAAAGTCAATGAATGGATCATGATCAAAGTCTCTTTATTGAATTTTCTAACAACTTCCAACAAAATATATTTTAAAAGGAACTGGCTGCATCAAGTGCTTTCCAGTAAGCTGAGATGATAACTCCCAGCTCAGGACAGCTGAGAGAAGTGAGAGATGAAACAGCAGTGCCTACATAGCATATGGGTTGTTTTCTGTGAGCTGCCTGACAGTTCTGAATTCCAAAATATTCTCTGGGAATTTTATCACTTTAGCTGTCATCTGTTGAATTCTGCAGATCCAGGTAGAGTGACAGAATATCAGTTCCATGCTATTTTTTCAGGCCTTGTTAGCAGGAAAAAAAATATTATTCCTGAATTTTTCCATGCAGAGAATTATCAGTTTAAACTGGTATCCAGTTCATGAAAGGCTTGTGGAGTCAAATGCATTTAGTTTAATAATTGTAGCTTCGTGAGGTTTATTTATTTAGTAGGAGACTTGCACCTGGCTGATTACATTGAGATTTCATTTTTGCCTTTGTATTGGCAGGGGGAGGGTCACGTTTTTGCATTTTGCAGCCAGCTTTGATCCTGGGGGTAACAAGGCCACCCCCTTTGTCTGCTAATGGGGCTGTGCTCTCAGTGGAAGGCAGGGAAGGAGCCCAAAGTGCTGCCAGGACAGGGCACTCCTGCAGCACAGAGCCCAGGGGGGAGCAGGGCTGTGGGACATGGGGACATCCCTGGGAGGTGCCAGGGTCTGTGTGCACCTGTGCCAGGCCCTGGGGACACAGACTGCCTGGAACCCTTCCAGGTGAGGCCCCTGCTGGGGGCTGGGGTGGGAAATCCCAGGCCAGGTGTGGTGTCCCAGCACCTGGGATCCAGCTGTGCCCTCTGTGCAGGGGCTGCTGCCCCGCTGTGATCAGTGCCCCAGGTCTGTGCCAGAAGGGCTCTGCAGGATGTCCTGTGCTGGGGCTGGCACAAACTCTGGGTGCTCTCTTCACTCAGAGCTGTAGCACCCTCAGGAACGTGTTTGTAGCACCCAACAGGGTGCTCCAGAGTGCTCACCAAGAGCAGAAGGGTGCCAGAATCCAGCCTTTCATCTTCTGCTGACTGAGTCACTCCCCAGGTGAATCATTTACTGCCGGGACAGAAAGCTGAGCAGTGATAGAAGGAATTTGCTGAATTATGATTTCTCCTTCCCTTCTGCAAGTCTCTGCCGATCAAATTTCTAAATGCTGACTTAGACAAGGTTAGGTGGAGTTTATTGTTCCAAGCCTGTTGTGCCCACAGCATTCACATCCCCGTCTAGGAATTGTGCTGCACAACAAATCTCACAGTAAACATGCACAAAAAGATCCACCAGTCCCCACTACATGTGGAAGTTCCCTTGTGTTTAGACCATGCCTGTGTCTTCCCAGGGAACTGAAAACACTCCTCAGCTCCAGGCATTGACATTCCTTGGTGTTTACCAGTAGTGCCTCAGTTTCCCTGAATGTTGCCTGTCTCTGCCTACAGACGTCCCCAAACCAGGTAATTCTATTTGTGAGCTTGGCTATTGTGTTGAAATGGAAGAGATTGTGGAAATCTGAAACGCTGATGGAAAATTCATGAGAGATTGGTGTCAGTGCACAAGGAGGAGAACATGGCAGGGAACAGAGAAAAGAGAGGGAGGGAAAGAGAAGGACTGAGGGGGGTGGAGGGGCAGGAATGGTGTCCCAGTATAAATTCCACCCAGCGTGGATATTCTTGACCACACTTCCAGCAAGTTTTAATTTGTGATTATTTCAGCACTCGAGTTTACATTCCATTTAATTTTCTGTTCTCCCTTGATTTGTATCCTGTCCTGTGTACATCCCTCTGCTCCTTGGTTTGTGGAGCCGTAGCAAAACGCGATGTAAAAAATCATGTTTACTTTTAAAGCCTTTTCCATGCAGCCTCTTTTCTTCTGTGTATTTTGTGTCAGCTTCAATAGCTGGGTGCCCTGCGTTTTCAGCTATCACCTCCAAGCCCTGACCTGCAGCCTTCCCCACATTGTGTAGAACCACAGAGAGGGCTGTGATGTTAAACACAAAAGAGGAATAGGAGTGTTGTAAGGTCATATGCTTCTTGCATAAGGGATTTCAAAGGCAGCAATTGTTTAAAGGACTTGAAGATGACAGAAAATAATCTGTGTAATCCAACAATCAAAACCTGTATTCGTTAGCAGAGGGAGCTTTGTTGGGTGCCTCAGAAAATGGAAAGGTGAGTAGTCAAACTGAGAGCAGGTCTTTAATTTTCCACATTTCAAGGTGCAAAGAATGGGCTCTGTGTGTTTGGACCATTGTAGTTTTGACTTTCATATTTCTAAACCTCAGGATTTAGATCTGAATCTTGAAAGTGATTCAGACTTTGGCCAGTTGTGCCGTGCTCAGCTGAAACACAATGTGGAGTTTTGCTGCAATAATTGTGCAGCTCTGGCCATCCCTTCCAGCAGGCACCAGCAGCAGCCTTTGGAGTGGGAGCCGTGAGGCTGGCGAGGCCAGAGGTGAGAGCTGTGCCACAGGAGGGCGGCTGCCAGGGGCCGGGGAGGGAGGGCACTGATATTCGGGGCTCTGACCCTGCCAGTGGCCGTGGCACGGGGTGACAGCCCCGCCTGGTGTGGCACAGCACAGACACACAGCCCTGCCTGCTGCAGCACGGCTGGTGCCATGGGCTCTGCTGCTGGGGGCCAGGGGGCACAAACAGCCCCAGTTCCTCCTGCTCTAATCATCAGTCAGCTGCACATCTGCAGTGGGACGGGCAAGTGATGCTGAGGAAGAGAAAATAAATTAATGGGGTATTCTGTGCTGGATTTTAAAGGGCATATAGACTAAGGAAAGCAACTCCCTGCTGCTTTTTATCCCTTTAAGATTAAAAAAAATCCTCTTTTTCACTTTGAAAGTATTTTTTTAAAAAATAATCAAAGCAACACCAACAATTTTTTGACACCAGAGAATACTTTTCCCTTGGTGTACAGCACATTTATAACACAGCTCAGCTAGCCCTGCGGGTAACATTTTGTGCTGGGGATCTGCAATTTTCCCAGCACAAACCCAAGGAGATTCAGTCCCTACAATGGCAGAGGCAGTTGACATTTAGCTAGCGAGGCACGCTGGGCTCTCCTCTGCCTGCAGCCTCCACCTCCACAAAGGCTTCCCACACCTCTGCCTTTGTCTCCTGCCATTTGTCACCACCTTGGCAAGCACAGCAGAGCCACCAGCAAAATGCAGAGTGGAACAGGCCAATGTTATGTAACGTGAGGCACAGACCATGGAGGGTTTAGATTCTCTGTGTTCTTAGGGTTGCAAAATATGTACAGGTAGGGAATTTCATTCCATCACCTCTTTCATGGTTTTTGGCCGGTGTGGGACTGGTTTTAGGCTCTGGTTTGGCTTCTTTTTTATGAATTCAGACTGGGAACGCCCCTCCCCACCCCATCTGAAATAAGCCCTGAGCTCAGAGTCTGTCTCAGCAGATCACCCTCCTGCAGAGGGGCCAGCCCCAGCCCCAGAGCAGGGGGAGTGTGCTCCTCTCAGCCTCCCAGGCTGCAGCCCTGCCTCCTTCCTGCCCAGGGGTGCCAGGGGCAGCAAAGCCCTGCCCTCTGATCAAAGGGCAGCAGGCAGCACCACAGTGCTGCAAGAAATGCTCTGCTGGATGCAAACGACTCTCCTTCCCAAGGATTTCCAAAAGGAGATGAAAAAGGGCTTTTCGCTTGGGAAAAACGATGCCAGCCATTTGGAAAAAAGGTTTAGCTCCGTGCAAGCTCCCAAGGCACGCTGGGGAGGGGAGGGCCTGTTGTTCCTGAAGAATAACAAGGCTCCTTTCTCCCCAGGAGCTGGCCAGAGGTGAAGCAGTGACTCAGAGACCTGGTCAGTATCTGTGGACTCAATCTGCAGTTTTAACTTGCTTCTCAACAAACGTCTCTAAACTCCAGGCCAGAAGACTGTGGTGTGTTTTGCTTCACACATTCAAGAAGCAGCCTCATCCTGGGGACCCCAAGGACAGAGAGACCCCCTTTAACTTCACGTGTGCTCATTCAAAGGCCACTCAGTCAGAAGGTGCTTGAGCAAGAGCAGCCTTTGGTGTGGCTGCAGTTGCAGGTGAGGTGGCACCTGGGCAGAACCAGCCTCATCTCTAACCCAAATCCTGCTGCCAAGCTCCTGCCAAGCAAACAGGGACCAATTACAGGTTTGCATTCTGAATGGAGATTTGGATCCAGCCAGTGTTGACTTGAACTGTGCATTAAAATAAAGCAAGCCTTACAAGCCCCTCATTAATAATTCCTAAACATAACACTGAGTGAAGCAATGTGCTGAGCCAGCAAAGTGTGAGCTGCTGGCAGGGCTGGCGTGGGGCGTTCAGCGAGGCTGTGCCAGCACTGCCCTTCAGCAGGTCACAGCCCCAGCCTCCCCCTGCCCACTGTGACAGTGCTGTCACCTCCCCACGCCCGTTGTGACAGTGCCATCACCTCCCCATGCCCACTGTGACAGTGCCGTCACCTCTCCATGCCCATTGTGACAGTGCCATCACCTCCCCATGCCCACTGTGACAGTGCCGTCACCTCCCCATGCCCGTTGTGACAGTGCTGTCACGTCCCCATGCCCACTGTGACAGTGCCATCACCTCCCCATACCTACTGTGACAGTGCCATCACCTCCCCATGCCCGTTGTGACAGCACTGTCACCTCTCTCCTTGCAGGGCCATGGCAGAGGGAAGGCAGCCACAGGCACAGGGCTCTGAGCGTGGCAGCTGTGGGAGCACCCACACAAACCACAGGCCTTGCCCACTGGGCCATTTTGTTCCTTTACCCTGAGCAGAACTTCAGAGAGGTAATTCAGGAGCAGAAATATTCCCCAGCACTTTGAGTAGGGCTCTGATGTGCCAAAGGCCATCTCCAGGCAGTTGGGTAACCCTGCTTTACGAGAGACTAGAGCTGATTCAACTCTTGGCATCATTTTAAATGTTAACCCTAATTACAGATTTTGAATAGTTTTAATAAAACATATGTATATATAATTATTATTTTAATCAAAGTTGACATTGTGGTCAGTATATTGGCTCCGGGCTTGTAAAAGCTGTATTCAAATTTCTTCTCTGCTCAAACCTCGTGTGTGACCCTGGTAAGTCATTTCACACCACCCTGCCTCAGTTTCCCCTTTGTGTAATGGAGATCAGTTCCCTGACCCCTGGGGACAGGGTGAACACACTGATCTATGTCTGTGGCAGTCTGTGTGTGACAAGTCCGTGAAGATGTGTTGTCAGGGTTCCACAGAGGGAGGGTTTATGCAGAACAGAAGAAAATGAGGGGCTTGGTCTGAGAGAGCATCCATTTGAAATAAGAAATGGATACAGACAGATGGGAGAGCCCAGCTAAACAATGACACGTTATTAATCATTATGGCAGGTTATAATCTCCAAAAACCAGCAGCCAAATGGTGAAAAATGAAAGTTTTCAGCAGTGCAATGTAAGCTGTACCATGAATATTTTAGACATTCCTCTTTCAAGAATGAAGGCCAGTGTGGGAGATAACAGAAAGATGTTTGTAATTAAACAAATAGGTTGATTAGGTAAAGCTTAGCTTTTTCTAAATATGGAGAATAAACAACTAGCACAACAGTGGGAGCCAGTGACCAGAGCACATCAGGTAGAGGTGGTTCATAATGCAGCCATGTGTTCAGCTCTGGTGTTTTCCTTGCGTTAGAGTTCCTGCCAGGGCTTTGTCACAGCCCTGCTGCTGTGGCACTGCCCTGCTCGCCCAGTGGGCAGCTGTGGTGGGACACAAGTGCACAGGAGCAGCCACATCTTCCTCTCAGCTGCCCCTGGCTGACTTCCCCCTCCCAAGCCTGTCCTGAATTTCTAGTGGTTTTCTTTAATTTCACATGTTGAAAAGACTGAGTGATCCTTTTCCTCAGATGGTCTTTTGGAACCCCCAACAGAGTGTGAATAATTATTCCCACTCTGTTGGGGCTTTGATAAGACTCTTATGGCTGCCTTTTCCTCAGCCTTTGTTCCTGCTAAAGTTATTTTCTTTCTTAGGGAATGAAAAAAGAAGGTAAAAACTGTAGCAAGATCAAGCAAAACTCCAATTTTAATAATAGTAAAAATTAAAATATTGACTTGAAAACTATAAATGCGTGGTCAAATCCCCCTGGTAAGTGCATAAACACTGCATTGTCTTCTTCCAGTTTCAAAGAGAGCACAATTTACAGAAAGAATTGGCCAGAAAGGGGTTTGAGAGGTGTCTGAATGTGAGCTCTGCCCTGCCTGGGAGCAGCAGCCTGGCCACTCCTTTAGAGAGAATTTAATCTGTGAGATTTCATGGATGGCACAGGTTGGGAAGGTTTTGCTGCCTCGTATGAGTGTTGAGAGAGCAGCTGATTGAGAGCTGGCTGTGGGTGACAGGGAGCCCAGTGCCATGGAGTCACAGCCACCCCTGCACACGTGCTGCTGCTGCTGCTGCTGCTGCTGCTGCTGCTGCTGCTGCTGCTGCTGCTGCTGCTGCTGCTGCTGCTGCTGCTGCTGCTGCTGCTGCTGCTGCTGCTGCTGCTGCTGCTGCTGCTGCTGCTGCTGCTGCTGCTGCTGCTGCTGCTGCTGCTGCTGCTGCTGCTGCTGCTGCTGCTGCTGCTGCTGCTGCTGCTGCTGCTGCTGCTGCTGCTGCTGCTGCTGCTGCTGCTGCTGCTGCTGCTGCTGCTGCTGCTGCTGCTGCTGCTGCTGCTGCTGCTGCTGCTGCTGCTGCTGCTGCTGCTGCTGCTGCTGCTGCTGCTGCTGCTGCTGCTGCTGCTGCTGCTGCTGCTGCTGCTGCTGCTGCTGCTGCTGCTGCTGCTGCTGCTGCTGCTGCTGCTGCTGCTGCTGCTGCTGCTGCTGCTGCTGCTGCTGCTGCTGCTGCTGCTGCTGCTGCTGCTGCTGCTGCTGCTGCTGCTGCTGCTGCTGCTGCTGCTGCTGCTGCTGCTGCTGCTGCTGCTGCTGCTGCTGCTGCTGCTGCTGCTGCTGCTGCTGCTGCTGCTGCTGCTGCTGCTGCTGCTGCTGCTGCTGCTGCTGCTGCTGCTGCTGCTGGCCCAAGGAAAGCTTTGTCTGTACCTGGGTGTGCTCACTGGGTCCCGGGGCTGGGACCGAGGTCAATCCCAAGCTCAAAGATCCCTTGCAAGGCCGAAGAGCCATCTGCACATGCCAGGGGGGAGGGAGCCGTTACCCCTCCTGCCCTCCCAGCAGCCAGGCCAGTGCCAGCGGTGTCACTGAGCTGTCCCCTGGGGGTCAGCCAGGCTCCTGCAGGTGTGACCTGGGCACAGAGTGAGACACACAGCGGAGTGACAGCAGGGCAGCCTCAAGGAAGGAGGTTATCCCCCAGCTCTCCGGAGCAAGCTGCAGTTGGTGTTTGGGACCTGATGAAAGGAACCACACCTGAGCCCATGGGTTCCCACAGCCCTCTCGTTTTAGGCACTGCAGTGCTGGGGAGCAGCAGGAGATCAAAGTCCTGGTGCACACAGATATATTGGCGTTTGGAGATTGGGAGATAAATAATTCATACATTGGAAATAGAGTTGGGTTGGGGACATTATAGATTAATTCCATCTCGCACTCTTTTTCCTCACTCCCACCACCCCCCCTTTTTTTTTTGCTAGTGGGAGACCTACTGCCCTTGTCCCTTTCTTCTGATTTCTGAATCTGCCACAGGCACTGTTAGAATTACGGCAGTGATAAGGAAATATCAGGCGTGGGATTTGAATTAATGCTTTTAGACAAATCTCCATTCCATCTCTAATTCTAATGCTAATTACATTTGCAGATCAAAGCCTGTTCGTTAAAGTTTTGCTTTTGAATACATGTAAAGATTTTACTTTTTTGTTTGATTTTTTCCCCCATTTTGGGAGAAATGCTTCTTCCAGTAGAGACCAGATGTTCCTAAAATATCCCTTTGGAACAGCACAGCTTTGGTGCTCTGTTTTCCTTCCTTTGAGCCTTTTGTCTGCACTGGCTGCAGCATTGTTCTGTTACTGTATAGGCAATCCATCTTTCTGATGCATTTGGCTTCTGCTTAGAAAAAGCCAGTGAAAACTTAATAAGTGAGTGCAAATCATTGCAAACATGTTTAACTGCATGCTCTGCATTGCCAGCTGCAGGTATTCAAAATTTGGATCAGCTTCAATAAGATTATGAGATTACAGGGAAGAGATTTGAAATATATAGACAATTGAGTTATTTTACTTTCCCCTGAATCTCAGATTTATATGATTTACACTTCCTATCTGCTTCTACAGCTATTTTTTCTAGTTTTTTTTTTTGTTGTTGTTGTTTTTTTTTTTTTTTTTTTCCTTTTTTTTTTTTTTTTTTAAATTTTTATTTTTACTTTCCTATCTGAAGCAGAACCTTTCTAACATGGGCTCCTTAAATTGGGATTTTCAGAAACAGAAATATAAATATCGTACAACTCTTGCTAAAACCATAAAAACTGGCCAAACAGGCACTGGTCCCACTGCATCCAACCTGAGCTTGGCGTGCCCAGACACGTTTGTAGGACCAGAGCCTGCTCCACCAGTGTCAGGTAATGGAAGTCAGGGAAAGTCAGAAATTTTAACACCAAAACATAAGTCGGAGATTTTAACACCAGAGCCTCAGGGGTTGTAGCAAAAGAGTACGAGCTCATTTGGGGAGGAAATACAAAGAAGGAAAAGGAGAATGGTGGGGTCCAAGTGTGGAAAGAGGGGATTAGGTGGTGAAAGGGGCTGGGATACGTGCAGGAGGAAGGAGAAAGCGTTCAGAGGGTGAAAAAGCCAATTAGTGGAGTATAAATCTAAAAAAGGCAATTTCTGCAATAAGGAGGTGTTAACTTAAGGCAGCTACGGAGAGGATTAGGCAAGGAAGTGACAGGGTGCAGTTTGGAAAGAGTGGGATTCCTAAAGCTGCTCAGGACTGAACTTCAGTGCTCTCCCTCCCTGTAAGTGGTGTTGGAGCTGCCTGCTGAGAGCGGGTCCCTGCTGGGGCAGGCACAGGCTGCTCCCACAGCCCAGCCCGGAGCCCACAGCTTGGACCCCAGAGCCCAGAGCCCGGAGCCCAGAGCCCGGAGCCCAGAGCCCACAGCTTGGAGTGTCCAGAAGATCAAAGTGTCAGAGTGTCAGAGTCCAGAGCACAGAGTTCAGAGCACAGAGTTCAGAGCCCAGAGCCCACAGCTTGGAGCGTCCAGCAGATCAAAGTGTCAGAGGGTCAGAGTCCAGAGCGCAGAGCGCAGAGCACAGAGCACAGAGGACAGAGCGCAGAGCCCAGAGTTCAGCGTTCAGAGCCCAGAGCCCACAGCTTGGAGCGTCCAGCAGATCAAAGTGTCAGAGGGTCAGAGTCCAGAGCGCAGAGCGCAGAGCACAGAGCACAGAGGACAGAGCGCAGAGCCCAGAGTTCAGCGTTCAGAGCCCAGAGCCCACAGCTTGGAGCGTCCAGCAGATCAAAGTGTCAGAGGGTCAGAGTCCAGAGCGCAGAGCGCAGAGCACAGAGCACAGAGGACAGAGCGCAGAGCCCAGAGTTCAGCGTTCAGAGCCCAGAGCCCACAGCTTGGAGCGTCCAGCAGATCAAAGTGTCAGAGGGTCAGAGTCCAGAGCGCAGAGCGCAGAGCACAGAGCACAGAGGACAGAGCGCAGAGCCCAGAGTTCAGCGTTCAGAGCCCAGAGCCCACAGCTTGGAGCGTCCAGCAGATCAAAGTGTCAGAGGGTCAGAGTCCAGAGCGCAGAGCGCAGAGCACAGAGCACAGAGGACAGAGCGCAGAGCCCAGAGTTCAGCGTTCAGAGCCCAGAGCCCACAGCTTGGAGCGTCCAGCAGATCAAAGTGTCAGAGGGTCAGAGTCCAGAGCGCAGAGCGCAGAGCACAGAGCACAGAGGACAGAGCGCAGAGCCCAGAGTTCAGCGTTCAGAGCCCAGAGCCCACAGCTTGGAGCGTCCAGCAGATCAAAGTGTCAGAGGGTCAGAGTCCAGAGCGCAGAGCGCAGAGCACAGAGCACAGAGGACAGAGCGCAGAGCCCAGAGTTCAGCGTTCAGAGCCCAGAGCCCACAGCTTGGAGCGTCCAGCAGATCAAAGTGTCAGAGGGTCAGAGTCCAGAGCGCAGAGCGCAGAGCACAGAGCACAGAGGACAGAGCGCAGAGCCCAGAGTTCAGCGTTCAGAGCCCAGAGCCCACAGCCTGGAGTGTCCAGAAGATCACAGTGTCAGAGTGTCAGAGTCCAGAACGTGGAGCCCAGAGCACAGAGCACAGAGCACAGAGCACAGAGCACAGAGCACAGAGCCCAGAGCCCAGAGTTCAGAGTTCAGAGCACAGAGCCCAGAGCACAGAGCACAGAGCACAGAGCACAGAGCCCAGAGCCCAGAGTTCAGAGTTCAGAGCACAGAGCCCAGAGCACAGAGCACAGAGCACAGAGCACAGAGCCCAGAGCCCAGAGTTCAGAGTTCAGAGCACAGAGCCCAGAGCACAGAGCACAGAGCACAGAGCACAGAGCCCAGAGCCCAGAGTTCAGAGTTCAGAGCACAGAGCCCAGAGCACAGAGCACAGAGCACAGAGCACAGAGCCCAGAGCCCAGAGTTCAGAGTTCAGAGCACAGAGCACAGAGTCCAGCCTACCTCTGCCTCTGCTCTGCCTCTGCCTCTGCCTCTGCTATTCCTCTGTCTCTGCCCCTGCTCTGCCTCTGCCTCTGCTATTCCTCTGCCTCTGCCTCTGCTGTTCCTCTGTCTCTGCCTCTGCTCTGCCTCTGCCTCTGCCATTCCTCTGCCTCTGCTATTCCTCTGCCCCTGCCTCTGCCTGCAGCAGCAGCTGCTGACTCCGGAGTTGCTGCTGGAGCCCCCTCAGCTGCCAGCTCCTTTGCTGTCCCCATCTGCAGCAGCAGGGGAGCAGCAGGGATCCTTTCCGGGGCCGGGACAGAGCTGCTGGAGCCTGCAGAGCCTCCCATCCGACAGCCACGGGGCACAAAGCTCCGTGCCCGCCAGGGGCAGGCCCTGCTCCTCTCCCCAAACGCCTGCCAGGATTTCAGGCTCCATCCTGCTGCAGCGGCTAAACCCCTCCTGCACACACCACAGGAACAGCATTTTAAATGCTCATTGCCCCTCAAAAGCTGTGGCTGCCCATCACCAAGAATCTTGCCTTGCCTTTTTTTCTCCAATGTGTGCAAAGTTGAGCGCCTTGGTTCTGTGCCACAGGACAGGCTGTGATTGCCTCCCTGCCACCTCTGCAGAGACCTGCAGCTCAGTGCTCAGGCAGGGACGTTGTTCCTACACACACCTGTGCCAGGGAAAGGAGCAGGAACAAACATTGCTTTCTGTTCATTTCATACGGGGCTTTTTTTGGTTGGTTTTTTTTTCAACTGGAAAATCTGGAGGCAAAAAATCAAAAGAGAATCAAATTCTGATCCCAGGCAGCCACATGTATTCCCAACCAAGTCAGTAATTTCCAATATTAGTCAATGTATGCAGAGCCTTTTGGATATAAACTGGTATCCCTGAAAAAATCTTTTGCAGCAGACTGTGTATTTGGCAGGAAGCCTGAGATTACCTGGCTGTCCAAGTGCTATCAGAAAAAGCTGCTTCCAATACACAACTAGTTCTGCTGGAAGTCAATCCCCAGGAATTAGAGTATTTCTTTTTGAATAGCATTTGCTGTATCTATTCCCTAGAAGTTTATCCACAGGGAGATCAAACTTGTAGCAATAGGGATTTCCCATTGTCACAAGATTATTAGAAAATATCTAACTAGAAGGAATCCTCTTTCCTTTTGTTTTCTAAAATGCTGCAGGATGGAAGCAGACACATCAGGTAGATGCAGGCTGCCATCCTGGAGCTGAGGGTTAGGAAGCATCTGCATGCAGCTGGGAATACAGCTCCACATGGAAAAAAGAATAAAAAGTAAAAACACCAAAAGTAACAGGCCAAGCTTTCAGCAGGGTAAATCAGCATTTCTCCCTTCAGCTCACTGGAACTGTGCCTATTTATATCATCTAGGAATCTAGACAGTTATCTGGGCTTGCCAGCTCACTGTAGGGATAATGAGAGCTTTAGCCAATTAAATGTTCATTAGGGGCAAGACAGAAAGGAGCCCAGGGGCCAATACTCAGAGGCAGTCAGCATTTCTGCTCCTGTTCTTTTATCACACCAAACATTCCCGGCCTGTGGAACATCTCGTTCTGCACAGGTGAGCAAAGCCCACGGAAAATTCTGCTTCAGATCTGCTGGCAGGTACTTATCTCCGAGCTTGGGTCTCTCCTGCTCACTGGTGTGTCAGCGTGGCACACTTATCTCAGCAAAGGACTCCTCACACTTATCACTGAGTGTACCAGAGCCACAGATGGGATGTGGACGCCTTAATGTGGAAACCTGCTGCAGAATAGTCTCAAACTGCCACGCTGTGATACAGAATCACACAGACACAAGACCCAGCCTGCAGCCTACCTCCAACATTAATCTGACAGCGAACACCTGGAAATCAGGAAAGGACAGGAGCAGTTAGTCCAAAATGTAATTTCCCTAGCAGACTGTCATCATTTACCCTGGTGTTCAGAAATAGCTACAACCTCCCCTCCCACGGATGTCTCATTCGAGTCACAGTCAGACTCAGCTCATGTACCCCTCACAGTCAGCCTTGACTCTGCCCTGCATTAATGGGGGGTTCCAGCCATGAGGAATAGAAACCAATTTAGGCATGAACTGTCAGCAACCCCCAGCGTTCCCCCTTTGGTTGGATTTATCACTTGAGGTGGCTCCCCACACTCCCATTTGCTCTCTTGCACATGCACAGGGTACAGGCTGTTCTTCCAATGAGGGTAAGAGGGATCTCATCATCCTGAAGCAAAATCTTACAAAAAGTGCAGCCATAATGTGCAGGCTGGGCTGTATAAAAGTTTTGGGAAAGGTGACTGAGAGTAGTAAGAGTTGATAATATAAAACAGAAAAAGGTAAGAATTGGACAAATGTCTAAAAAATAACCCCCCTTTAGGGCTGGTGCTATTTTTTATTCATATATTGTCTGGTTTAGTGGTTGGTTAGCTTATCCCATTGCTGTGGCTCTGAAGTTTGGGGGTTTTTTTACATATAACCTTGTCTCCTGTGAGGATGGATATGGCAGGCTGCTCATAACTCTGTGGCACTTCATTGTAGTCATCACCCTTAGGGGCCAAGGCTCTCATAGCTACAATGTCTGTCCCAAAACATTCCTCACTTTCCTGGTTCAAAGTTCCACTTCATGATTTTCAACTATTTTGGAGGAAGAGAGGAAGATTGTTTTGTGAGCATCACTTTTCCAAAGGCAGGAAGGAACTGAGCCAAAGGAAATAGACTGTCATCATCTCAGAAGAGGGGTGAACTGAGGAGAAGCTCTCTCCTGAGGACTGAAGAAGGAGACCTAAGAGAACATGTCAAGCCTTTAAGTCGCTAATTTCTGTGGTTACTCAACTAATACTGAAGTGTCATGATCAGCACATTTGGATCCAGTTCTGCAGTGTCCCAGGAGTGATGACACAGCCTTGTGGACCATTGCTGTGGCACTGGTGATCCCAGCCCTGAGCAGCAGCACCACAGGGGTGATGCAGGAGTGGGACCAGCCCTGCTCCCCTCAGGGAGATGCAGGGACCAGCCCTGCTGCCCTCAGGGAGATGCAGGAGCAGGACCAGCCCTGCTGCCCCTCAGGGAGATGCAGGGACCAGCCCTGCTGCCCTCAGGGAGATGCAGAACATCTCTTGCCACATTTCAAGTCCTCACCCCGAAGAACAAAGTCTCTGGATCATTTCAAAGTAAACATGATCAGATTTCGTAGCACGGGTCACATCAGGGCTAGTGCTGATCACCTTTAATAATGGGCTGCAGTGCCAGCCCTGCCCACGGTGCCAGCCCTGCCCATGGTGCCAGCCCTTGAATCCACAGGGTGAGTTGCATTCCTGGAAGCAGATCTGCAGCTTCCATCTGCACCTGTGCCTGCACATCTGTGCATCTATAGCCCTTTTTTTCCCCTTTCAAATTTCAGTTTGCTTTCCCGTAACTTTGTCATCTGGCTCCAACTTCCCCAAGTGATATTTGGCCCCTTTCTCAATGAGGTCTGATTAGCACATGGCAGCTGTGACAGAGAAAATCTCCGTCTTTTCAAGTGTCCATCCTTTCTGCTTTGCTCATTTTCTGCTGGCAGTAATTTCCTGCACCATTCAAGCAGCACGGAAGTTGTAAGCGACAAATGGCACAACTCATCTCGTTCTCAGCTGAGGCACAGCTTCCCGGGGGAGCTGTACAAGGAGCTTCCTCACTGGGGAAAACACTGACCTGGGCGTTGGCAAACCGCGTGCAGAGACAGGCCAGGTGAGGCTCTGATCACGTATTAAACAAAAGTAATTATTTTAATCCACAGTGGTTTAAAGGAGAGCGAAGAAAAGACTCCCTAATGAAGATTAAATAGCAGAAGTCATATTAGAGGGTTTCAATCTGGACCTAAGTTCACTAAGATGGAAAATGATTACATAAAATATGCGTGACAATTGAAGTTGCTCACAAACAAGGACAGTTTACTGCTCCCTTTCTGACTTTCAGCAGTTAAACAGTTTACATGTTTGGGTATTCAGGAAAAGTGCCAGTTTATAAAGACTAGACAAACAGGCCAAGGTGAAATTCACAGCTGTAAAATGTCTTTATATCTTTATTTATATAAGTAAAGCCAGGTTGGCATATGCAGATTTGTCTGGGACTCTACACAATCACCAGCTTCTCTTTCAGTGGGGTTTGGAAGCAAAACCTGCAGCAGAATAAATACCAGTACATCTGCTGTAGATTTCCTGTATCTGTATTTTCATGACCCCTTTCAACCTGCTACTTGTCCAAAATACTGTAAAATCCAGTCTAAGTACATTCGTTTATAACGTTATTGCAAAAGCACTGATTTCTGCAATATAAAAAATACCTACTGACCTCTACTGTCTTCTAACCAAAGTCTATCTTCCTCATTGACCATTCTAATTCGTAAAGCTCAGTGCTGCAAAGATGAGAATCTCTCGACAGCCAAGAGCCTGGTTCTGTCTTTTGTAACAGCCAGCAATGACATTTTGAGCATTTTGAACCTGGACCTGGCAGACCGGGTTTCATCTCAATCCCTGCATTACTAAGGAGAAGTAAGAACATTATTTTGCAGGAGAAAAAGCTGTTGATGAGTGTGTGGATAATGAAAGGCAGCTGAGCTTGCAGTGACCCCGGGAAGGGATGTTTGCAGCAGGCTGACGAGCCTGCAGAGCTCCCATTAGCAGTGCAGGTTCTGCACATGTAGAGCAGGCACACGGACTCCAATTAATGTGTTTATAGAGGAAAGTGCTGCTCCCGGTGTGCTGCTCCCAGCTGAGCTGAGAGTGACTTCCCAAGATAAGACCCCGCTGTTCCTCAGCTCCTAAATGAGGTGAGTCAGATGGGGCGGTGGGAGTTGGGCTGGCAGAGGGAATTTGCCGTGCTGAATTTGAAGTGCTTGCGTTGCAGTCTGCAGTGCAGCCTTCTCCTGCTTTCTGGGTGCTTTGTTGTTTACTGCAAATTTAACAAGCCTTGCCCTCTGTTGATAAGGAGTTTTAGTGCTCAGCTTAGTCCACCAATTTCCCCTGTGCCGCCCCAAGCTTTTCTAATGTCACATTTCTTTTGGTGACCGCAATATCTTTGTCTGTGCGCCCTCACACCGGCAGCAGTGCACATTAATTAATCAAGCCTGACAGAATGTCAAATTACAACACAACAATAAGAGCGCTGGCCCCGTACTGGTGTATAATTAAAGCATGGTCATCCAGGGAAACTTGAGTTCCCTTTTGCAGGGAAACCCTTTGTAATTCAGAGCAGTTAAACCCCGCAGTTATTCAGGCAGGGTAATTCTCTCTCCAGTATCTTCTCTTAGATAGGCATCTTGGGAAGGATCTCTGATGTGGGCACATCTGCATCTATTCCACCTCAGGCTCTGATTTCACAAGCCTGACAAAACTGGATTGACTCCACAACGGATTAACAGACTTCTAGCAAAACCAGCTTGTGCTACAGGAAACGTGGGGACATAACAGGTTCAGCTTGGTCCTGATCACATACACTCACCGGAGGATTCACTGGTGCTTCCAGCAGGAACAGGGTGCTGCACACTCTTCTGAGTGGAGCTTTTTGGGTTCTCCTCACCAAAGAGGGAGAATTCACACTGTGCCTGCTTTGGGCTTCCTTTGGCTGCCCTCAGGGGAGCTGTTCTTTCTCCTTTCCTCCCCTGGCTGCTGAATTTAAGCAGCCATTGTGCCTCGTCTCAAGTATAGAATAAGAAGTATAAGAAATGGTATAGAAAAGACAAAGAAGAGACGTTTAGGAACAAATTGAAATTTGTCTCCTTCCCTATTTCTAGACGCAAATCTCACCATCCACAACAACAACAGAGTGGGACAGGCCCCTTGTTTCAGAACACCAGTGTGAGCTGGGGGTAACGGAGTCTGCAGCCAGCTCAGCTGCTGGCGAGGGTCTGTGCTGGTTTATGAAATTCAGTTCATGTGCACACGAGGCACAAAGCAAGGATACTGCTGAAATTCCAGCATCCACGGGGTACATTAGGGCTGCAAGAGAGGTAAAAGTCTGCAGGACTTCTGTGCTGGCAAGGGTCAGCAATTGAATGACTGATTAGAAATGGCTACTTTTTTATTCCTTTTTTTTTCTGTAACATAAGCTCAGTTTGAACCTGATGGCAACAGAATCCCATTGTGTAAGGACTCTGCTGCTCCCAGCCTCTGCTCAGCACCTTTCTGGCCCCATTCCTGCAGGCCTCTTTTGTTTGCTGACCACACGTACTGCTCTGCACAAGCCCAAAGCTGTGCAGGCAAACAGAAGTGGCTGCATGAAACACAGGTGCAATGCCACAAATCCTCCTTTGTGATGTGCCTGGAGACTGGGAAACAAATCATACAAGGGAAAAATAGTTCTTCCATTCCATTTTTCTTTTTTATATCTTAGTATTGCCTTTAATTGCACAGTCATCTGGCTAAAGAGTTTACCCGGTAGGAATGCAGTGACTTTGATTCACACTGGTGGAACACCAGGTTATAACTGAAGTTTCAAGGAGTAAAGAAAGAGGGGAAAATAGTTCATGGTGTATCATATATTTTAGAAAAACAGGAACTTCCAAGAGTGTCAGAACTGTTGCCCTTTCATTGCTCTGACTCTTCAAATTTTTCCTCTTGCACCAAAATAGACTATTTGTTTATTACAGCAGGAACTAATATTTTCCCTGTAGCCAGTTAAAAGAAATACATCCTCTTTGTGGCTTTGAAAATCCCTACAGGATTATGAATGAATACTTCAAGAGTGTATTATAAATTCAGACATGTCTATTGGGCTTTCAAGTTTCACAGCGGGAGCTTCTTACTGAGGCAACCTGAGGGTAAAGGCTTTCCCACCTTTCCAAAGTGACTCCTCCCACAACATTTTCTTGGGCTGAAGTTAAAAAAAAACCCACCACCCTACCTAGTTCAGCTTCTTAGAGCTACTTCATTCCAAGCAGAACGGAATATAGATCTAATTTAGTACAATCACAGCCCCAGACGTTGCTCTGGAGCCTGCTCGGCTTTCCTGCCGCTCGCCGTACCTGGCACTCTCTCTAATGCACGGTGTTGTTTGAAACCACTGCGCTTTTAATCTGAAAGTCTGAGCAGGCTGGGCGAGGAGCTCGTTTTGCATCCGGCGCTGTCCTGGATGTGCTGGGAGCACCTGTCATGATCTCCCAAATTCCGCCGCGGCTCCCGTTTGCCAACTGGCAGCGTCGGGGGCTGTGGCAGGAGCACAGAGTGGGATTAGACACAGCCCGTTTCTCCATCCCCTGCTGCGAGTGCTGAACCAGCAACTTCGCCGTGTTTTGATCAGATGCGCTCAGCACTGACATATAAATCAGGGACAGTGCTAAAGGGAGCGGGGAGGAATCGCAACAAAGAGGCAAAATCAAGGGCAACGTGGAAGGGAAGAATGGGACTAAAGAGAGTTTTAAAAGCACATGGCTTTGAATCTATATGTACTTACTTCTAAGGGGGATGAGGGGTGTTGCTGCTTTCAAAAGAATTCATATTTTTTCAGGCTTTTGAATGCACATCGCCCCCAGAAAAAAACCTCCAGTGGGCTGAGCCTCCGAATGAACTACGAGATGAAAATGAGTTTTAGCTGCAAACTGAAGGGCAGCTGTTAAGAACTCCTGTCAGGCAGTCTTTGAAATTTCAGAACCACCTGCAGCAACTGGTGTAGGTGGTACTTGTAACACTGTGCATGACGCTGGCTTAATGGCTCAGCAGATGTGCATGGGTGTAGCTTCTTCAGACAGAGAGCCAGAAAGGCTCAGGGACATAAACCCACCCTCTTCAGCGATGTCAGCTCAAGGGACAGGACAGTATCAAGAAAAGGTCGGAGAGGATGGTGACCTTCCAAGGATTTTACCTGACCTGTGAAGAATCAGATTAGACAAGCTGGTGTCAAGGTGCTCCACTGTTGTAGCAATGGAGGAAGATCCGGGGTTGGCAACTGCTGTTAAAACATCCAGGACACAGAGCAGGAGATGAGTGAGACCTGTTGTGTCTGATCATGTCCAGTGCCCACGTGGGTATTCCTAACGCTTCACCAGCAGGTTTGTGGAAGCTGCAGCCATTAAGGAAATCGTCTTTCAAAGAAAACTTTGGGGTAAGAGGAATGAAGAAAACTTCCAGAACAAGACATACTTGTTCCTGCGTTTTGCTGCCATGCCATTTGCCACGCTGCAATTATAGCTGAATCTAAGGGTCTGTAGAAATTCTGACTGTCTAAATTCTCACTTTAAAACATAAAAACCCTTGGGTGCAGAAGGAAAACGTGCAATATGACAATACACATCCAAGTTCTTGTACATACACTCAATTTTAAACAAGTACAGAATTCTCTCAAGTCTCTTGAAGTACTATTTAAATATTAAATCAATCATGTACACAGGACCTTTGCAGGACAATGGTCTGACACTGGTCAGCCACTCCTCAAGCACTTCTCAGTACAATCTGGGGCTGAATTTGGGAAGGTGTAAGACAGGAAGGAACCTGTAAATCAATGACATAAATCTATGTGATTTAAAATCAGCACAACAAATGACAAGAAAACTCTACAATTTCATCCAAGCTTGACTAGAAGGTAAAAGCCTACTCTTAGTTATTCCATTTTGTAGTGGACTTCTTGATCTGAGTCCAAGATTTCTACGTTTCCATTGATAAAACTGAAGACCAGCTTTGTCTGATGCTGTCTGGCTTATTAAACCTGCTAATTTGTATTTATAACTATAAATATAGAGATCATAACCCAGGTCGAGCACTTTCTAAAATTCCCTGGTGTAGACTCACACAGTACAATGTAACCCCTAGTTTTAGTTGGCAGAAAAAAGGATGGAAGCAATAAGATCTTAAGCGCTTGAAAAAACAAGATCGTTATCTCGGTTTTTCAATGCTATTAGGAGAAAAGTAGCCAGCAATATGTAGGTCATCGTCAGGAGCTGCTTTGGTAGGCTGTGAACAATTTAAAGGAAGGAAGAGGTTTCCCTTTGTGGTTGAATAAGTTACTCTATATCCATGAAGGAGCTGTGTCTCACCCCAAAGGGAGCAGCATTATCAGCGAATGAATGAACAGGGCACTCTGTGTGATGCCAGGAGCACTGTCTTTGGGAACAAGGGAGACAAGGAAAGTGGATTCAGGGTGGCTTTTATTTTCCTGTCTGCCATTGTAACGCGGCTCCTCCATTAACTCATTCTTGTCGGGCTGAATTGAAAGTGACACTGAATAACCCTCGCAGCATCTGCTGGCACTGCAGCGGCAGGCCCGGGGCCGGGCAGAGCTGCCGGCTGGAGAGGCAGGAGCAGACCCTGCTGAAACCCCCGGACAGCGGGGGCAGCACGGGGCGCTCCGGGGCCAGCCAGCCCCTCCTCAGGTCCCCGGGAAATCTGCCGAATATAAATATCCTGCTTCACCTCGGTTTGCAAACCTTGGTTCCTTACTGAAGCACCCCAGCCGCTTCCTGAAGCTGCACCGGGGGTTCCCAGCACACGGAGCTGGATCGGAGCTGGAAAGTCACAAATGCTGAGAGTTTACAGCCGGGCACCGGAGTCACACCGGAGTCACACCGGAGTCACGCTGGTGTCACACTGGTGAGTGTCACACTGCTGTCACCCTGGAGTCACACTGGTGTCACACTGCTGTCACACCGGTGTCACACTGTCACCCCGGGCAGGCTGGGGCTGGCAGCCTCAGCACCAGCAGTGACAGCTGCAGTGGCTCTGCATGCCCCTGCCAGTGCCCGGGCAATCAGAGATGGCCACCCTGTGCTTTATTCGGGACGTGTGGTGACATGTGACACCTGGTGACACGTGATGACACATGACACGGGACATGTGATGGCATGTGATGTGTGATGACACATGACACGGGACATGTGGTGACACGTGATGTTGTGTGATGACATGTGACATGGGACATGTGGTGACAGGTGATGACATGTGATGACATGTGACATGGGACATGTGGTGACACATGATGACATGTGGTGACACATGATGACACGTGGTGACACGGGACATGGGACATGTGGTGGCAGGTGGTGACACGTGACATGTGACACAGCTGACGTGCTCTCCTGCACTCCTGTAGCCCAGAGCACACCGACTGCACCGGCCCCTGCCTGGCTGAGCTGAGCTGAGCTGAGCTGAGCTGAGCTCTGCCCGAGCTGTGCTAACAAAACTGGCACCACTCCAACGTTTGCTCTGGGGTTCTCCACCAAACCTTTCTGTGCCGGGCTCCGAGCACCAGATCCATCCCTGCTCCCAGAGAGAGCCTGGAGCAGCTCGGTATCTGCCCCTGCCTCTGGGGACCTGGCACAGCCCTCAGCCCAGCTGCTCAGCCTCCATGTGTTCACATCATCACACCTCTAACGCCCAAACAGCAGAGACTGCTGCTGCCAAATCGTGTTTTGTTCCCTCCTGCCATCAGTGAGCAGGGCAGCAGGGTTTGGTGCACTCACTTTGTTCCCCCTGCCATCAGTGAGCAGGGCAGCAGGGTTTGGTGCACTCACTTTGTTCCCTCTGCCATCAGTGAGCAGGGCAGCAGGGTTTGGTGCACTCACTTTGTTCCCTCTGTCAGGCAGCACAAATCCTGCCTTTAATCACCCCAATCTCATGAGCACTTCTGGCTGCAGCACTGACATGTCACAGCAGTGCCACAGGGATGCTCTCACAAACCTTTTAGCTGAGTTTTTTCATGTTGTCCTGGTGCCATTTTTTGTGCTGTGGTTCATCCTCATCTGTGCCCCTTTCTGAATGGAGTGCAAGGAAGAAAACCCTCCAAAGTGGGACATATTTTCCTAGTGATAATCTTTACTGTTTCACTTCCTTTCCTATCCCTCCCCTTATTTCACTAGATTCTTTTGCAGTGGCCTAGATTTAACATCCTTTTCCAGCTGATTCTTGTGGCTGCAAAGCCTTGCTAATATCACATTGTACTAGTCAGAAAAATTATTTAGGGCAGGGAGAGTCTTTTTGGTCTGTTAGCACACAGATGTCTTAAGACAGAGCTGAAACTCAGAGGTGCTGCTACAATGTGAATGGTAGCAGGAGATTGAACATATTGATATCCATGTCTCTGTAGAGAGAATGGGGAAGGTAAATGTATCTAGAATGTGAAGCGAAACTGTTTGTTTACTCCCTTTATTTCTGTTCCGTAATCACCCTACTGCCCTTTATTTTCTCAGACATCACCTATTTCTTTACCTTCCCTTCTACAACCCCTTTCCCCAGCCTTTCTCTACCCTGAATATTCTTGCTGCTGAGTTATTGGTGTATTGTTCACAGCTACTCACCGTAGCAGAAGGTAACAATGGGAATGATGCACTGAAACAATTCCTAAAATCATTACCGAAAAATTCCGGTGCTCCAAAACAGCGTCAAGAGGACAATTCCCAAACGTGGCAGCACAAGCCATGCACGCATCTGCATTCCTGCTCCACTGGCCACAAGTGCAGCAAAGAGGTTCCTGGCTCCCCTTGCAGCAGCCACTCATTTCTGTGTGTTTGTCACGGATCACCATCCCTTCTGCTGATTCAGTGTTTGCATGGCTGTGCTCTGTACCAGACCTTGCAGCAATTTGGAAAGCAAAACCTATGAAAAACAAACCTTGCTTCCACTTTTTTTTTTTTTTTCCCCTCAGTTGCTATTTTTAAACCAGAAAATGTCTCAGTTCTGCTTTGGGACACAACCAAAATAAAGCAGTGATTCAGAGGAAAATAATAAAGGGGCCAAGAATAAGGGAATGAGGATTTCTGCAATCTGTTCTAACAGGACACAGAACCACAGGGTAACAGCGTATGGAGAAAAAAAAAAAATAAAAAGAAAAAGAAGAAAAAAAGCTTTGTTTGAAGAACTTGCAAGTAACTCAAGAGCTGCAGTTCTCTTCCCTCAGTGCAGCGACTGTATCATCAAAGGGCTGTTTGCATCCACAGCATTCACCAAACGATCTTGAGAGTCTCAGGAATTTAGCTAGCATCCTCTTCTAGGGGTTTGAATGGGCCTGCTGCATGTGATAGCGAGCTTTGTGCCCCGGCAAGCTGCAGATCCCTTTCTCTGTCAAAGGGAGTGTGTGAGCCTGAGAGGCTGTGTCAGGGTGGATGATCTCAGCTCCTTGAGTGCCTTCCATTGTGTGGGCTACTCATCCCTTGCAGGCTGATTGCATTTACTCTGTCCCGACACAGGGAGCCTCTCTGCAGCACAAACAAAACCAGAAGGAATAAACACAAATATTCATCATTCCTGCCCTCCTAACTGGTGAGTGTTGCAGGGGACAAAATGCTGATCAGCAATGCAGGGGGTTGGAAAGAGGCATTTGTCTGCACTGCTATCACTTCTCTGTGCTGATGATTTTGGACAGAGGCACATTTAATCCTTCAAGCTCCTACATCCGAACAGTATCTCTTTCGTGGCTGAAGTGGGGCACACAGGACGGGCGCTCAGCACTTTCAGGATATTTTCAAGGAGAGAATCATTCTGTCCCCGTTCCAGAGTGTGATCAGAAAACCTCAGATTAATCCCCCTGGGGACTCAGACTGTACCAGAGGGGGTCAGTCCTTAATCACTTTGCAAGTTCTTTGCAGCTTGCAAGGAGAAAACCCTTTAAACCTCTGCTCCCAGAAGGGGCCATTCACTTGTTCTCTGCCCCCGGCTGCATGTGTGAAATACACCTTTGTGCACCTCAGGAGGGCTTTTGGCAGGGATATCACACCCACGAGGTACATCGCGTACCTTGCTGACTATTATTAGTGATTTAGGAAACAGAATAATCAAAGCAATTGAAAGTGATGTTTGCCAAGAGGGATCGGAAGCCTGTTAAACACCCATGCAAACAGCCGCCTTCAGCCTCTGCCATTTACTGTCTGGCTCCATCGGATTTCATTTCTGTAAGAACACTGCAGGCACAGCCCGACGGCCAGCTCCCGGCCCGGGCCAGCAGGAGGAGGCAGGGCTCAGACCCCTCTGTGTGCAGGGCTCAGAGCCCTCTGTCTGTGTGCAGGGCTCAGAGCCCTCTGTGTGCAGGGCTCAGACCCCTCTGTGTGTGTGCAGGGCTCAGAGCCCTCTGTCTGTGTGCAGGGCTCAGACCCCTCTGTGTGCAGGGCTCAGAGCCCTCTGTCTGTGTGCAGGGCTCAGAGCCCTCTGTCTGTGTGCAGGGCTCAGACCCCTCTGTGTGCAGTTCACAGGTCCTGCTATGGTAACGCCAGGATTTCTGACTTTTTCTGGTTTTAACTCAGAGGCTGAACCAGTGAAGTAACTTTGCATTAATAACCTCATTTTAACTATAGGGAAAAAATGCAATGAAGTCCCGTGCTAAGCCAGGCAGTAAAAGAAGCAGTTCTTACCCATGGGACTTGGGAAGGAGCTTGTTTCAACAGAGCTTGACTCAGAACCTTCCAGTGCACATCTGTGGCTCCACAAAGGCAGGAAAGGTTTCCTATGAATTGTCTTCTTGAATTGTTTTCTGCTCATAGTCAATCAGTGGCTGTTCCATACCTTTGGAGCTTTTTATTCAGGGGGCTCATCCTGCCACCTTGGAGGCTGCATTGACCACTCTGTCAAAAGTTTATACCTTGATAAATAAAATGCACCTGACTGTTGGTGCAGATTTAGGTAAGTAAACAAAATATCTTTCTTCTGCTAAAGAGGTTTGGCTGTGCAATCAAAAGTAATTCAGTACCTGTTTAGCTTCAGTGCTAGCTAACAAAAGGCAGATTCCACGCCCTCATGGAAGAAAGATCAAAGGCTCTTTTGGCATTAATGAATGTTAAGCAAACCCCCCAAATATTTAATCAAGAGGGAACAAAACCTTAGGACTCACACAGCTGTGAGCATTTTTACAGGTTTTCATAGTTCATATTTGAATCATATCTAAGGGTTTGTTACCATGTACCTGAACAGGGTCAAAGTCCCGTGGCAAAGGGTGGGATTTCCAAAGTGTTTTTAGAACTCACAGATTCGAATGGGGCCCAGGCAGGGACAATAGGGGAAGAGCCATTAGAGGCTGCCACTTCTGAAAAAGCATTTAATGTGATGGAGTGTGGTTATGACTCAGAAACACAACGAGTGCTTTAGAGGGAGCCAAAAAGGAAAGGATGCACCTGACTGGTTTTGTAAGGCTGGGTAAAAGTGATACAATAATTCTTTCACAACCAAAGGGCAGACAGCTGATATCCTGAACCTGAAGATTTGATTGCCCAGCTTAAAAAACACAATGCACTTGTCACACAATCACCCTAAACAATTATAATGATGCATTATTTTCACTGCAGTTGTGCTCATGAGCCTTGGTGACGGATCAGAACCCACTTTGCAGTGACCCAGCACATAAGAAAGCCAGGGGGTTCTTTCCCCAGGGACTTTAGGGAAGATGGTGGGCAGGAAAACCATACAAAACCTGGCCACTGGTACTGGCCCTCACAAGAAGAAGCAATCATACTCCACCAGGTGTTTAACTAATGCTGCCTTTGTACAGACACCACGGCACAGGAGAGGTTTTCAGAGTATTACAGGGATTACAATGCAATTACTTTGGAGATGGTTCAGAGATGCTCCACCTGCTCACAGAGGTAATACAAACAAAGCCAAAGGGACTTAGCTGAAAAATAATAATTAAGTGATACGGGTGCCATCAAAAGGAGCAGTTGTGGATATGACAGCCAGCTGGTGTGTGAAAGGCGTTGGGTAACAGCACCCACAAAGAGCCCTGGCAGTGTTTGAAGTGGTGGAGAGGGGGAACCTTGCAAAGGGAGGACACAAGCACACGGTGCCACAGCACAGCCCAGCCCAGAAATGGGGACACAATCCCTGCAGGAACGTGGGGATGAGAAATCGGGGATAAGATGGAATTCACTGCTGTGGGCGCAAAGAGGTTTTACCCACCAAGACACAACATGAGGAATCTGCATTTCACCCATGATCCAGGGCAGAAGAGAAGGATTTCAGCTGTTTTACCTACCTTGGTAGGTTTTACCCACCAAGACACAACATGAGGAATCTGCATTTCACCCATGATCCAGGGCAGAAGAGAAGGATTTCAGCTGTGCTCTGTAAGCAGAAGGGGAAGCCATCACATACAACTTGGATGTGATGATTCATGGAGGAAAAGCAAGGCAGAAATAAAATTCAGGTTGTTCACCCAAAGGTTAGTAAGGATGAAAGAAAAAGAAGAAGCATCAAAGTTTCTAGGCAATCATCAGAAAGCAAGGTGGAGATTTCAGCTTGGATAGGAGGGGACCTTCCTTTGTAAGAACTAAAAAGAAAAACCAACTGAAAAATTAACATTCTGGTTAAAGAAAGAAAAAACGGAAATGGAACCAGGTGATGATTTCTGTTTTAGCCACCCAGCCTTAGCAATACCAGAGCTGCCATCTTCCTGTCCATCACAGGACAATTATTTATGCTTATACAAAATCATTAATTGCAAAAGAACCTTCCAGGTGCTGATGAGATCAAGTAACACAGGGCTGTGACTGGAAGTACAATCTTGCACCGAGGCTTTAATTACAGTGATGATGCACGAAGTGGAGACAATCATCCTGCTCACCTCGCACAGTCCCAGCTGCATGTGGAGAACTGGCAGTGAAAAAACCACTATTTAACTGTGCAACGGGTGCCTTTACTGGGGAAATCACTGAGCCAGGGCAAAAAAAAGCAGAAGATTCTGTGCAATTTGTATGTGTCTACTTTCAATGTACACCACATGAAAAATTCATTTAAATGTTTTGGAGTGAAATGTTCAGGTGATGAAAATTGGGGAATCTCCTACAAAATCAATGAAGCTTTTCATCAGTTGAATGTTTTGGTTGCCTCTTTACCTTTTTTTTTTCCTCAATATAGTTGAAACCCAGTATTATTTATATGGACTGCATAATGCCCCATTAATTGAGAAATCACCTGGCAGATGAAATATTAATGTGGATAAAACCAACAAAAAATTACTTCCTAGAAAAATCTTGTTTAATAAATACTTGTGTGAAGTGCTCAGCTTCATAGAACATAGATGATGTTGAGAAATTTTATTATTCATTATTAAGAATGATGAAAAGAAGAGATATTGCTCTCTTAATCCATCAAAGCCCCGAAAGGAATCTATGTTTTACAGAAAGGGAATAGAAAACCATAAGTTATATTCCCTAGAATGAGGTCAATGTTCATTCTTGCAGATGCAGAAAATGCACTTTGAAGCACATAATTAGGGGTGGGAAATGATCTATAAGACTGCAGAAGCAGAAAAAGTCTCTCAGAAGACAGGACGTGTGCCAAGGCCTCAGCAGCACCTCAGGTGTCTGTGGGGCTGAACACTGAGTGCAGCCTTTTCAAAGAACAGAAACAGAAACGTTCTCCCGGCATCTCCAGAAGCTCACCTCTGAATTTGTAATTGCCCTAATTACCAGCTAAATTACCTGCCTGCATATGGAGTGAGGGAATCTTTGTACCTCAGTGTCCTAGGGTGACTTTATGATGCTTGTGTCCCCAATTTGGAGGTTTCCTCCCAAATTTGCCCTAAACCAGGACACTCAGCTTGCATTTTTGTGGTGCTGAGGCTTTCCTGGTGGTGCCCTGGACTGTCACTGCAGTCTAACCAGGAAATGCCAGCACAGAGGGCCTGGACCTTTCCTCTGTTGGCTGAGTCACCTCTGGTTCTGTGGTGTCACAGGGGAGGCAGGGAGGGCAATTAGAGATTTCCACCTGGGAATGTTCCTGTGCAGGGACAGGGATTGCCACGTTCTCAGATGTCAGAGAGGAATCCTGAAGGTTTCTGCTGTAGGACAGAGCTCAGTGCTGACTCAGGATCTCCACCCTGCCCTATTAAATTCTGCATCACCTGAGTTTAGAATCAACAGATTATATCTGCAAAATACCTCTTGGTAATCCAAAGTGAAACAGATCAATTGTTGGCTTCATAGCAGTGAAATGATCAGTATTTGGTTCCAACGGTTGTCTCACAGGAGCTTTTCACTAGAAAAGTGTGTCAGAGTCACCAAATCCAAGAAGGGCCCACAGAACTGCCACTCCCTGCATTCCCAGACACTTCCCACTGCCACACAGGGAGGTTTAGGCCTGAGGGACACATCACTTGGAGGGGCAATAGGAAAGATGAAGTCTATTAGCAGTAATTTGTGCCTCTCCCAATCACTGTGTGTTGGATGACTCCAGCAAGTGTGTGTTGAACATACAGGAGGGGGAAATAAAATCTAAAAATCTCTGCCAGTTTAACCAGAGAAAGTTCCTGCTTTCCTGACCCCAAATCAGGCAGTCAGCCTAACTCTGGGTGTGGGAGCAAGACTCATCAGCCAGGCATGTGCACGACTTCAATTCCCCTTGCCAAATCCACCCTCGAGCTGTGGCCAACCTCCAATGCTCCAGAAGGAGATGGAAAAGGGGGTTTAGAAAGATGCAAAAAGAAATTCTGGGCTTTTCATAGGGCTTAGTTGTGATGGACTAGAGACAGAAAAAAGGTAAAAAATAGAGTTCATCTTGTATACCCTGAAGATGACAACATTTGCACTCCGCTCTGTCTTCAGAAAAAGAAAGGACCAGAGGTTTCAGGCAAACTGCTGTCAGAGAGATGCGATGAGATTTTAGTTTGGATTGGAATTTCTTTTGTAAAGGTTAAATATCCCACCAAAACAACAACAACAAAATAATACTCATGGGTTTAAAATAATCAGTCCAAATGAAAAAGTGATAATAACCAAATGATGTGTTTTTCAGTGAGTTTTGATTACCCCCGAGGCAAAAAAGTAGTCAAATTGTACATCAAAATGGAAAACATCCTTTCTGCCTCTTAGTGAGAATCTGTACACCACAATGTTTGGAAGAACAAACATGAAATGAAGAAGAGTTCAAGCATCTTTTAAAGCCCTTTGGGGAGAGCTGTAAACCTTAAAACACCAGGTGAAAATCCCACCTCACAGTCCTGTCCTAAGCCATGGTCTCTTCCACACACTTACTGAACTTGTGTCATTTTGAGGATGGGAAACACTCCCTGCTTCTAAGGACAGCCCCACAGCAGGCAGAGCAGCTGGCCCAGGTCTCCTCACTGCAGAGGTGCCCAGCTCTTCTGGCTTTGCTCACCTTGTGTGGTGCACTTGGGGCCTGCCCTCCCTCCTGCCTGCAGTCAGTGGTCACCAGATCAGAATACTGCTCCTGGCTGATCCTGATTCATTCAGTCCTCCTGGACAGGGCAGTTAGCACTGGGAGGAAGGGCAGCTGCAGGTGGGAGGCTCTTTGAGCCACCACGGAAAGACAGCACAGGAGCCATGAGTGGGTGAAGGCCACCAAAGCTGGGGTGGAGCACAAAGCAGGGGAAGGGTGTGAGCTGAGCTGATGGTGACGCTGCAGGCAAGGGTGACACATTCTGCACAGTTATTACAGTGCTTTAATTACCCCTCATGCCTGGCACTCCTCCAGCACTGTGCCATGGGCGGGGGCTGAGGGTGGAAAGGGGCACCGCTGCCCTCCTGCCCTTGGGCAATTCCATCACAGCAGTCATGGTAAATCCTGGAGATTAGACCCTGTACTTATTCATCCTGAGCTGAGCCTTCTCTGGCTCTTCTGCACTGCCTGATCATTTCCCACCCCTAATTATGTGCTTCAAAGGTCCATGGACCTTCCTCTGTGGGAGCCAAAGCAAGACAGACACACTGGTTTTTGCAGTTATTCACGTCACTCAGCCCAGTCTTTCTTGTCCTTACTGTGCTCACCAAGGGTGTGTGGCCTAATTCATAGGTGGAGCAGTTTAAAGGGAAAACAAACATGGGCCATTTTTTCCTTTTTCTCACTGACAAAATTCCTAACTGACAGGAAAAGATACTTTTTTCAGTAATTGCATCAGCCCCATTTCAGGCACTCTCAAAGCACAGTGACCAATCACAGACTGTGCCAGGGTCACAAAAAAAACAACTTAGGTTTTGGTTTTTTTAAATCTCTCAAATAACCCACATCATTTCAATAAAATAAACTGTGGTCACCTCATTTCCAACGTGTTTTAAAGATTCCTACTTGGGGAGCAAAAGATAGAATAGAATTTGTAAAGTTGTCTCATAGTTTATTATTTTCTTTACGAGAATGATTTACTGTGCTGATGGTATCAGCTGCCTCAAATCTCTTTTGTAGTTATCTGATTTTTAGGAGCTGGGCAGAGCACAGACTTAAATTCTTGAGGGAGATCTCTTAGATAATCCAGGGAAAATGCTAGATTTGGCAGATGAATCAAACTCCTCCAGCAAAAAGGTGTGACTGTAATGCAGAATCTCTGGTCTATAGAGGAACTATACTTTAGCAGAAGAAATGATCAACAAACAGAAGGTGTCCTGTGACATCTAAAGCTGAGGTGCAGTAATTGCTCCATGAAATGCTAAACTGGGGATGTATGTTGCAATCCTGTTGTCACAGACAACATCTGTTATTTTTCTTGCCTATGATACGAAGCTTTGATTGCTCCCAAACCTCATTAGAGACACTGTTTTATGGATGATTATAAAACAAGAAAATAAAATTCTGATCATGCACCATGTTGCATTTTATAAAATATGAGAAATCTGTAAGTCACCAGGCATTCCCATATGTTAAACATCCCAAGCTCCAGTCTCTTCCAAGCACCTTCCATTCAACCTCCCCTGCAAAAGCCACCTCCCCTCTGGTGCTCTGCCTTAGTTTTACTCCTCTGTTTTAGACCGGTTATTCAAGGTTTTGCTCTCACCAACTTTATGAAGATGCAAGAGCCAGCACAGAGGTGATACAGTCTTGTGCTTATACAAAAAAGCTGGTTCCTCTGCCCACAGGAATCCAGGGAGATGTGGGAGCCCTGGAAAGGTATCAGCTCCACCAGAGCCAACGAGTCCAGTGGCTTCATGAATGTTCTGGCACTGGAGCACACAGATCCCATCAGTGAGCTCCAGCTGGTTCCTGAGAGACAGGGACCTCTTTTGCTGTTCCCAAAGCACCTGTGGGAACCTGTGCTCCATGCAGATCTGAGCTGCTGCTGCTGCTGGTGTCCCAAAGCTGTGGTGGATCCCAAAGCTGTGGTGTGTCCCAACGCTGTGCTGTGTCCCAAAGCTGTGGTGTGTCCCAACGCTGTGCTGTGTCCCAAAGCTGTGGTGTGTCCCAACGCTGTGCTGTGTCCCAAAGCTGTGGTGTGTCCCAACGCTGTGCTGTGTCCCAAAGCTGTGGTGTGTCCCAACGCTGTGCTGTGTCCCAAAGCTGTGGTGTGTCCCAACGCTGTGCTGTGTCCCAAAGCTGTGGTGTGTCCCAACGCTGTGCTGTGTCCCAAAGCTGTGGTGTGTCCCAACGCTGTGCTGTGTCCCAAAGCTGTGGTGTGTCCCAACGCTGTGCTGTGTCCCAAAGCTGTGGTGTGTCCCAACGCTGTGCTGTGTCCCAAAGCTGTGGTGTGTCCCAACGCTGTGCTGTGTCCCAAAGCTGTGGTGTGTCCCAACGCTGTGCTGTGTCCCAAAGCTGTGGTGTGTCCCAACGCTGTGCTGTGTCCCAAAGCTGTGGTGTGTCCCAACGCTGTGCTGTGTCCCAAAGCTGTGGTGTGTCCCAACGCTGTGCTGTGTCCCAAAGCTGTGGTGTGTCCCAACGCTGTGCTGTGTCCCAAAGCTGTGGTGTGTCCCAACGCTGTGCTGTGTCCCAAAGCTGTGGTGTGTCCCAACGCTGTGCTGTGTCCCAAAGCTGTGGTGTGTCCCAACGCTGTGCTGTGTCCCAAAGCTGTGGTGTGTCCCAACGCTGTGCTGTGTCCCAAAGCTGTGGAGGATCCCAAAGCTGTGCTGTGACCCAAAGCTGGCCTGTGTCCCAAAGCTGTGCTGGATCTCCACGTTCCTGCCTCACCAGCTGGGAATGGTTGTCCCCACCCTGGTGCCTTTCAGGTCACCATCTGTGATAGGCTGATACAGCTCCAGTGCCAATATTTGGATTAACAAACCCCATAGTTTGAGGATCAGCTATTACACTAACAGGAGCCGTATAAAGGTCTGGGATAGCAGACTCAAACCCATGAAATTGTCAGCATTTATTTTAGTTACTGATCCGTGGTTCTGTTCTGACTGGAGTGCCACAATACACTTTAAGGGACAACTCTACTGTCACTTTCACTGTACACAATCTATTTTCCATCACAGGTCTGAGATACACCACTAACACATTCCTCGTGTGTCTCTCATGCCATGGGAACACAGAAAACATAGAAACCAGCCATTCCTTTCCTAACATGAACAGCTCCAATTAACATGGAAATTTGTTTTGCTGGTTGTTTTTGTTGTCTTCAGACATTACTTCTGCAAATAACCAAAATGAGAAGGAGAGATGTTCCTTGTAAAAAACCAACCAAACAACAAACCAAACAAAACAGCAAACCAAAACCCGACTACACTGTTTCTTGAAGTGCTGCTTGTACATTTAAGGTACAAATCTAAAAGATTTCAAGCCTGCCTTGAAATATGATTTACTGACTTGAGATATCAACGTGCTCAATATTCACAGAGTGAGAGTTTTATGTATTGTTTTATGTATTGAGGGTTTTATGTATAGACTGTGATGAGGGAAAAGGATACTTTGTCATTTACATTTACAACACTACTCACAGACTACCTCTAGTTGAGTCCCGTGTGGTTTTGAATAGATAAAATGAGAAAACAGGGCATGAAGCACTCATTGCAGTGACCCAGGGTTACTGTGGAGCTGTGGTGTGAATTGTACACTTCTACATCAATCACAAGCAGATTCTGTACTTGTTAAAAAGCTAGCACTAGTGCTTCAAAAAGACCACTTCGGGAAAAAATAGATACCAGTGGAGTGGCTGCAGCTTCGGGTTTGATTTTGGTCTGTTTTTTTAACCTTGTGGAAGGAAGAGATCTCATTTACCGAAATGTTGGCTTTTGGTGTGTGTATGGAACAAGAGGCTGAGCTCCAGACCGGGCAGATCCTCTCCCGTCAGGGCCAGATACCATCGTACATTTCAAAGGAACCTCTGCAAGGCCAAGGAGCTTTTTGTTATGTAAACGACCCCAACTTGTTTGTTTTTGTTGCTGTTTTTAAATGCCAAGTTGTAGATATGTCTGTTGTGTTAAACACATCAAACGGGGAAGCAGAAGATCAGTCTCCTGCATCCCGAGCTCTGCCGGAGACACGGAGAGTTTGCTTAGGTTGCATTTCAAACAGCAGCTCTTTGATGCTGTGAGTGCGGGCACAGGGAGGTGGGAACAGCAGGCAAAGCGCCTCCCTGCAGGACGGGCACATCGGGGGCTGCCCAACCGAGACCCTTCTGCCTCAAAGATCGCTTCGAGCTGGCCCCAAAACACAGACAAACCCAAAAACTGTCACTGCCCCCGCGGATGTTTAAACCCTCCACAGCTGCTGGGAGTCGGTCCGTGTAGAGCCAAATCTGGAGTTAAAAAAAGAGTAAAGGGCATGCCTTCTTCTGCCTTAAATTTGGGTTTATCATATCCTGCAAATGAAGGGCTTTGAGCAGTTTTCAAAACTGATCAAAGGGCTGTGTAATACACCCCTTCACAGTCCAGACTCTGTGGGCTCCAAGGGTGGAATTTTCAAAGAAATATGCAGAAGAACCTGTTGCCCCAGATAAGTTAATTAACAAAACCAGTAATGGCTGGAATTCTGAATTTGATTATCCTTCAAACCTTCTCTTGCCACTGCACTGTGATTTGTTTCAAAAACCATACATTGGCAACTTCAGTTTATCAAAAGTTGTCATGCTCTAATACTCTTCTAATTGTGTAAGGTACTGTGCATAGAGCTGGATAATCAGATTCCACTCCAAATATTGGTCCAGTTATGCAGGATAACCAGGGAAGCACGGAATCAAACCCCTGAATGCCTTTCTGTATCTGTGAGGAGAGCAGGGGTCAGAGCAGCACAATGGAAACCAAACTCGGGGCACCGGATTAGATTAATGTGAAAAAATAAGCGGTCGAGTTTGTGCATCTCTAGCCTTAGGATTTAAACAATGCCAACTCCCTTGGGGCATTTTCTCCTTCCTGCTCTCCTATAGCTCTGCTGTCAGTATCTCTAGCCTGTTCACTACTTGTGCTCAATCTTCCTTCCCCTCTCTTGTCTGGAGGGGCTCACAGACTGTAAAGTTTCTCCTCGCTCCATATAGACACACTCAGTGTTTACTTTCTTGTGAAATTCGCTATCAAAGACAACCCTACAGCATTGACGATTCAGCAGCCTCTTTCCCACAGTTCTCCTTGTTAGATATGCAGAGGAGGTCCTTGAAGAGCTATTACAGAGTGTGAAAAGAAACATAAAATTTGGTGCGCTCTTGATGCTCCTATCTGAGCACCGAGAGGGAAACAAAACCCTGCTCCCCTTCCACACCACAGCCTCTGTTTTGTCAGGCACCTCCCAAATGCCGAGCACCAGCCCAGTTTGTCCTGTCCGAGGGCGATGTTGTGAGCAGCAGCCACTGCACTTGTAAAGTCTTGTTTGTGTGTTTCAGTGAAGCTTTCCAGCATTTCAACAGCTGCTCCAGACCAGCTAAGGTGGAAGGCAGCTGAAACACAGGCTCACCCCTCCTAATGAAATTTGCTGAGTGATTCTTTGGTTGAGACAGGCCAAGACCTCACCAAATACATCTGCCCTGTTCCATGAACCCCTGGAATGCAGAGCTCAGCTCTGAACGTCTTCATTTAAAGATGCAAAAGAGACAGGGGAAGGAGCAAGCTAGGTTTTAGAGAGCCCCAAAAAACCCTGCCTGGAACCGACCTTAAGTTGTAGGAGAAGGTTTTTGTCTGTCCCTTCTTAGCCATGACCATGATGGAAACAGCCACTCTGTGCAAAGTAACCTCACCATAGCGGGGTGTAGAGCTGAGCTAACCTGGGGACTGAGGTGGGAATAAAAATCCAACCTCGGCAGAAGTGCTGTTCCATACATTGGCTGCGCCTCGCCTGGAATTGCCATGAAAATGCAATGGTCCTACTGCACCCTGCTCATGGGGCTCGTATTATCCTGCAACTCAACTGCAAAATTGCTGACAGGGAAATGACTAAAAACTCCTAAAAAGATTTGCAAGAGTAAAACAATCTAGAGTGATACTTGATCTTCCAAATCCCACATTTCAGATTTATTTGGCCCAGTGTTCTCTCCTTAAAATTACCTTTATAGTTATCACCATGCCTATACTTGATTAAATGGCATTTTTTATCTGGTTTCAAATTGAATCCATTAATTTAGCATTAAAAGTGTATGTAGATATGTAGCTTGGTTTTTATTCTCTAATTGTCAATGAATAACTTATGAAAATGTTATTAACATGTCTTATGTCAAACAAGAAAGGCTTATTGAAGAAACAAAAAGGCTGCATTGAGATTGTTGCAAAAGGATGAGAAGTCTCAGGAAACTGTCATATCTCATTGTCAAAATCAGGATCCTGAAGAACAAAAAGGTTCTTTTATATAATTTTAAAAAGAAAAGATGACATGATTAAAAACACCCCCAACACCTACAGTTATTAAAGGCGAAAAACCTCAACAGAAATCTGTCCTTCAAAAACCCATTTACAAGACAAAACATTGTCAATATGAACTAAAAATATTTTGACCACTAAAATCTTAAAAAGGAGAAAAATGGCATAACTGAACGAGTCTCAAGGGTCCAGATGTGGATACCAGGATTGTAAAGTTACCCAATTTCTGTAGTGATCATAGGCCAGGTTTGAAATTCGTTCATAGAACCACAAGGAGTCAAACCCAGTGTCCTCTGTAATGCAGCTGTCAGTGCAGCATTGCTGCAGCTGGGAGCAGCTCAGGAGATGAGGGCCCAGGCTGAGGGCAGGTGGAATGTTCCTGTCAGAGCAGCTGGGTATAGCTGGGAAAAACTCACCAGCTTTGAGGCATACAAACCTCTCCTCAGGCTAAAAGCTTTGGAGTGAAAGGTGGGAGCTTTTTTCCCCCTGTTTTATCACCTGATCAAATGTTCTTTGTCCCTTTCCTGTTTTTGATTTCTCACAGACATTAGTCTCAGATAAAGGAACTATAAAATAACAAATATACAAGACGGAACCAAACAATGCCTGCCTTCCACAAAGGAGTATTTTCAAGTCGAAGGCACCTGCTCAGAACTGGCAGTCTCTTCTTGACAGTCTCCTGTGTTCTTCAGCACCTTTGGTAGCCCAGAACTTTGAACCTCTGCTTCTTACCAGTGTCTTTATCCAAAAAAAGAAAGATAAAACACAAGTTTTGAAACCTCTTTGGGTTTGTGTGGAACAGAAAAAGCTCAAAGCAGTGGCGGGTCCGGGCCAGTAGCACAGAGAGCTGTGTGTGGGCAGATTAGAGGCTGAAGGGACGGCATCACTCGAGAGGAGGGGAATGCAGATGATGAAAGCCTGATCAGCAGCGGAGGACAGGGCCAGGGGAACCGAGGTGCTGATCACTGAGGGAAGGAGGAAAGCAGGGGCACGGCGTGGGCTCCACTCCAGGTTGCTGCTCCTCGTTGGCTCCCGGGGCTGCTGCAGGTCTGAGCCCCTCGGGAGAGGCAGAGGCAGCAGCAGCGATGGGAACCGGCTGAAGGATCTCTGGGGAGCTGCCCCGCCAGCAGGAAATGCAGATTTATTAGTACTGAGCATTTTGCAATAAATATGTGTTCTCAAGAAGCCAAAATACACTAAGGAAAAAGACAAAAATAAATCTTCATTCCAACATTATCAACACCCAGTATTTCTGAATTTCATTTTGAAATGACAGGTGCTTTTGCGACATACTGGGCTTTGTCCACTCTAACAGAGCAGCACATTTTGAAAAGATAATTGAAATAGTTTCATTCACTGATACTTTTTCCTATATCATGAATTTGTGTCACATCAGGATTTTCAAAAGATGCTCTGATGTGGAAAAAAAAAATCAAAATAATGACTTCCTGTAGCTCATGCTTTCCCTGAGATAGGAAGTTTGATTCAAAGCATACACTGAATTTAGCTGGACACCCGTGGACTTCAGTGGAACAGATCTATGAGGAGATCTTGAAGAATGGAAGGAAAAAACTAGTGACAACAAACTGAAGGAATTCCTCTTTAAACAATGCCCTACAAACATACCCAAGGATCACTCCGTCCTGCCTTTGATGTACAAGTCCCCAAAGCTTTAATTTTGCTACCACAGGAAAAGCAGAGCTGGGCCCCCAAAGCAGCTGGGGGGGACCCACATCTGTTCTCAGATCAGGAATTGCCTGATCCCACCCTGCTGCCTGCTCGGGAATTCACATCTGCCCCGGCAGGCCCCTACCAAATCCTGCTCCACAACATGAAATAACCACGGGCACTCCGTTCTGGGAGTGTTGTACAACCCTTGGTGAGGTCAAAGCCTTGTGCTGTTTTCTGGAAATATCCATTCCACTTCCCAAGCAGGACCTAAGGCTGTTTGGAGCAGTATTTACTGAGCTAAAATCGGATCTACCAGAGCAGGACCTGTTTGTTTCACAGAGCTGATCCTGTGTCTCTGCTGGATAAACGTGTGAAGATACAGCAGGCTAGAGCTGAACAGATCCAAGGGCAACATGTACTATTGTCTGGACCAAAAAAACCCAAAGGAAACCAGGTTAATATCAGCACTCAGGCTGATTGTAACTTGTGGCTCCCTGGAAATAAAGGGTTTGTAATGGGGATGCTGATACCTCCTCAACTGTTCCAGCACAAACACAGCCTCTGAAATACAGTTCAGAGCCAGCTCCATCAAGGAGTGTTTTGTAAATGAATAATGACTTTGCTTAAAGCTAATCAACATCAAGTGTGTTAAAAAAGATGAAATAGTGCTGGAAGGCAGTGGGAGGTAGAGGAGCCTCAAAGTGCAAACAGGTGCTGATCTCCCTTCAGGGGGGATTGAGTGGCACAGACCTTACAGGGCTGTCACTTCTGATCAAAGCAAGCTCCAAGACCACATAATCACCATCACCCACCTTTTAAAGGATGCCCTGATTTATCATCTGTCACTGTTAATAACTTGGCTACTCTGTCTGAAATACTTAAAAACATTACACGAGGATAACATTTCAAATTTTTTTTTAAGAAATGTGTAAATGGTTTAAACTAAAACACACCAGAGCTCGTCCTTTGAGGCCATCTGTTGCTGGAGACCACCTGCCATCAAAAGCCCACCTGAGCAGGAACACCCCACCATTACAGACCCGTTCCCTTGCAGCCAGGGGTGTTTAGGCTGGGGGGAGCGGGGTGTGTGTCAGACACGGCTGTTCCCGGGCTCTTCATGCTCTCTGCAGCCACGGGATGACAGCCAGATGTGAGTAATGGCTGCATAATAAAAGGCACATGAAATGCTGTTTGGGCAAAACCCGATAAGGGATCTGAACATTCCTGGGCTGAGCCCCTCACATCCTCTCGGCCCTGGTGCTGCACTGCTCGGAGTGTCCCAACACGTCAGCTCTAAACCCTGCAACTGCTGAGCTTCATTCTTTTTCTATTTATGAGAAGCATCAGCTTTTCACCGAGAAACAAGACTTTTACCATCGTAATTAGAACTTTGGGGGGTTTTGCCCTGAATCCCATTTTCCCCTGCTGAACTCATACTCTTACCTCGTTAATCTCTCCTCAGTAAATCACACTGTTCTACTGAGCTACCTTTGCCAGAAAAAGGAACTTTCTGCCTTTCTTTTACCTGTTCACCAACCTGTGGCAAACATCTGGCTCTTGATTTGGTGTATGTACACACCAACAGAATGCATTCCTTTTAGAATTTTTATCTGATAAATGCCACTAGACTTTTCTTCCTCAGCAGGTCTCCTATGGAGTGACTGGATTGTTAAAATAACCACACACAGACACTTTTCCTAAAAGTCTGAGATAAGCAAACACCTACTGGGCCTTGGCAGTAAAGAAAAATCCTATAAGGTTCAACAAATAAAAATACAAACATGATTTCACTAAAATTTAAAATTACTGTAAAAAATAAAGAAGTTTAATATTTTTGAGATGTTGCCTTAGCAGCTTTTAGTATTATCATTTAACGAATATGCAGCCTTCTGAGACAAAATACAATTCTGTGTTAATTTTTAATAACTACATTAAATTAATTGTTTTGAAAATAAGTATATCACTTTCCTTTAACAGTAATAAGCTTCCGATTCCTTAAGTAGCAACTTCAGTATTAAACTGTTAAGACTGTTAGGAGTTATGGGACAGGAAGAAGTATAATTTCTGAATTAATTAATTCTTAAGATGTCCTCAAAGGCAATCATTACATTCTGCTGCATTTACAGCAGTGTACTAGTCCTGATGTAGAGAATTAGCATCATTATGTACTTGTGGAATCTCATTTGCTTGCCAGTAACCCCCCCAAATAATTCCTGAATAACTGCAAGCATGAAATAAAATCTGAATACTTGGTTTATGGTTTAGCAAGAATCTATTTGTAACACGATGCCTGCAGCCAAGCATTATTTGTCATTTTCATAGAAAAAGGTGCAGTTCTGTTCTGGTGACAACGAAGGGCCTAAGCCGACAACTGAATGAACTCAGAATGGCAGCAGGAACTCAGCCACTGCTAACATCCATCTTCACTTGTTTCCTCTTCCAGAATCCTGATAGCAGACTGTAAGGATTCATCACCAACAATGAAAGCAAACAATATTCTGTAGCCCACAGAGATAGTGAGCTGTTTATTTCAGTGACTGCTGCACGTTGGAGCCAAGCCTGGGGCCATTCCCTGAACAAAGCTGTCCTGCTGAAGCCAGCCCTGAGCCTTCTGTCAGACACGAATTTCGAATTTCATGTGGGGCACACGCTCCTGGTGAGGTGACACACGCAAACAAAACACACACCCGAAGGCTTCCTGCAGCAATCTGCAACACACAGGTTATTTTGAAATGCTGGATTTCTCAGGATCTAATGCCATTGATTTAGCCAGAGCATACACAGATGCACAGGCACTCATTCAGTAGTTTCAAAAGTGGATTTGTTTAGTGCAATGTCCTACTTCGGCTGCAGCACAATGTCCTCTGACAGGATTAACGTCCAGGGCATCTCAAAGCCCTGTGTCAAACAGTGGCACACTGGCACAAAAGAGCAGAAAGGTATTTTCTCTTCTTCAAAAGAAAAGTTTTGTATCAAAAGCTGCTTTATCTATGTGCACTTTAGACATGAAGATTATTGATAATACTTGCAAGATCATTTCTGTCACTCAGGTTCCTCATCACTGCTGGGAACATTTAAAAGGGGTACAAAAAGGCAGGAATTTATCTTTCACAAGGTAAGTTGAAAAACCAGACCACTACTAAAGAACCTTTTGTTGGAAAATTCCCAGCCACAACATGACTGTCACAAGGATCCCCACTCTCCCCGAGTCCATTAAGTCCTGTTCCTTCTGTGATGAGGTCCCTGACAGAGGCTTGTCAGAGCAGCCCGGGTGAGGAGGTGAGGTTCTACCCCTGCCTCACCAGCTGATCACCCAGCCTGGCCACCACCTGGAAAACTGCAGGGAAAACTTCAGGATCACACAAAACCATACTGCACTGAGAACTTCTTGAACATGTATTTACTATCTGAGCTTTCATCGGGTAACTGCCCTGAAGTGGCATTGAAATCCTGTGTTTGTACTTCTCGCTCTCCCCTAAGTCTTTCCACAACTGCTGGTACTTTCAGTGGGGTTAGAAAGGGGAAGACTTCCCTGAAGGGTAGAGACTGAATTGTGTTCCAGCTGTGTGAAGTGAGGCAGCGATCTTTAACATGCTGAACATGGCCTATGCAAATTTTAAAGGGGTGTTAACCGAGGATCATTGTTGTAATCTCAGCGCTTTGTAAACACGGTGCTGCTCCACACCGCTGCAGCTTTTTACATCACTAAAGCCCATTCAGTTTGCTCTGATGTGGAGGCTCACAGAAATACGCACCTTCAAAATCCATTTATTTCATTTCACCTTGCAATTTCTATCGAGTAAATTACTGTTCTCTCTATTTATACTTGCGGGCAAGTGTAACAACAACTATTATATTCAAAGTGTTCTTTTACCAAAAGATCCAGGGAACAAGTTTATTAACTGCAAAGCACATCAGAGAAAGTTTAGAACACACAAAATTATCAAACTAAAGAACATATTTTATTTTTAATAAAATAGTGGAGCATGAAAAATAATTGTATATTACAAATATATACAGCACAAGACTGTGCACCCCCAGCACAGTAAAGAGTATCACTCTATACAAAGCTTCCCTTTGCAGAATCTAGTGCTTCTTGATCTATTCATACTGAGAATTTGTTTAACAATAGAAAGAGTCAATAAGCCCTTTGGGTCTCTTTGAATTGATCCCCCCCTTTTTTTTTTGCACAAATCAGTCCAAACGTGTATAACATTGGCTTGATTTCCATTAAAAAGCCACAAAATGTAACACTAAAGGGTTTCTGAGGACTAGACCTCTTAGTTCTTTTGTTAAGAGATTTCTTTTGTTGTCTTTATGTACAGCAAAATACTTGTTTCTCTTTTCATGTCATGGTAAGAAAAAAAATGTATTGCACATTATTCTTATTCACAAAGTTTGTGTCTGGTGCAGGAAGTTTCTCTTTTGGTGAAAGAATATTGGTGAGCATTATAGATTGAGCCTATTTTTAGGCACTCCAAGCCCAGTGGGCTGAGAGGAGGTGTAAAGGGTTTTAAAGTTAGCACGGAGGCTGTTTTCCCAGAGAGCATCCTCGCTCAGGATAGGCCTGCTCGGGACCTCCGTGTCCCTGGAGAGACAATGCCCACTTGGGCACTTCTAAAATCAAACCACTGCTCCATAAAACTTGACTATACCTTGTTACTCAGAGAGCTGAAGAAAACCCAGCCCAGCTACATGAAAACCCCCTATGAGTGTTGGTTGTTGTGTTTGGTTTTGTTTTTATGTCTTTTTTTTTTTTTAATCTGAGGCATGGATGTAATTCTTAACTATAAATTAGTAACAGAACAGACTGTTTTAATTCACAATATTTCTTTCACTGAAAACCTCTCCATGAGTACGTTTACCTGCAGTTTTTCACCAGGTCCTGAATTCAGCATGATACATTTTTGTGCCTTGAGATATTAAACTGTTCTGACAAAAAAAGCACCATTCATTTTTAAATTTCTGACTGCTACTGTGGACATTTGTAAGTCTGTGAGGTGAGATACAGTCTTTTCTAAAACCCGGTCACACACAAGTGGGTGGTTGTAATGTTGACTCATATTTTGCAAGGTGAGTTTTCTGTGGATGTTGAGGTTTTTTGTAGATTCCACTACTCGTAATAACACTTGCAGGTTTTCTCCTACTTCTCTTCTTTAATCTCCGACTACAAACATTTTGCCAGGACTGAAGAGTCTTGGAAGTCCAGATCCACATGCCACTAGTAATGCCCACAACTAATAACATAAAAATTTTGACCATAAAAATTTCTACTGCTGGTATAGAGTTATTCATCATGCAGTCTAAATTTTTAGTCTGATTGTTCATCTTGCATTTCTGTTGAGTTGCCACAATTTTCCAATAATCCATGTTCAGTCTCTCATAAAAATAGCAAGCTATCACACAAGTCGCAGGCACTGTATACAAGACTGAGAAGACACCAATCCTGACCATAAGTTTCTCCAGCTTGTCGGTGTTTTCTCCACCTGTTTTCATCACCCTCCTGATATGAAAAAGGGCCACAAACCCAGAAAGAATAAAAGAAGTGCCAATGATTAGATAACACGCCAAAGGAATGAGCACAAAGCCCGTCAAGGCGTTCACATCCATGCTGCCCACGTAGCACAGCCCTGTCAGCTCGTCTCCAGCCACCCTCCTCATCACCAGGATCATGATGGTCTTCACAGCCGGGATGGCCCACGCTGCCAGGTGGAAGTAGCTGCTGTTGGCTTCGATGGCCTCGTGCCCCCACTTCTTCCCGGCTGCTAGAAACCAAGTCAAAGTCAGGATCACCCACCACAAGGAACTGGCCATACCAAAGTAATAGAGCACCAGGAACACAATGGTGCAGCCAGTGCTCTCCAGCCCCTCCTGGATGACATAGAGCTGGCCGCTGTCCCTGTCACACGCAATGCTTTCGGCACCTGAGAAGAGGCGGATGATGTACCCCACCGAGTAGACACAGTAGCACATGGACAGGAAGATAATGGGCCTCTCGGGGTACTTGAAACGCTGAGGGTCTATGAGAAAAGTGAGCACAGTGAAAGCGCTGGAGAAGAAGCACAGGATGGACCAGATGGCAATCCAAATGACAGCAAACTGTTTGTCATCCCTGCTCCAGTAAACATCAACTCCTGGCGTGCAGAGCGGCGCGCAGGAAGCGCTCTTTTCCACATGGTGGAACTTGCCAGGATTTTCACAGGACGTTCTGCTCAGGCTGTCCTTGTGCTGCTGCAGATCGTGGCCACTGCTGGGCCGCTGGGGACGGAACATGGGGGGCAGCATGCTGGAGCCCCTGGGTGGCTCATCCGACCCGTTGTTGGGGGCTTCCATGCACAGGTAATTGGGGTCGTTCTTGTTGGGCAGTTTGCTGCAGTCCAGGGAGTCCGGCCACTTAAAATTGAACTGCTCCATAATCGGAGAGCACTTCAGCCTCGCCTGCTCGCACATCACCCTGCAGGCTGGGATCGGGGTAGAAACCTGCTCCGTGCACATCGGAGCATAGAGAGAGCACAGGAAAAATTTCAGATGGCTGTGGCACCCGTACTCCACCAAGGGGGCAAATTCGTGCAGCTGAATGGCAGCTTCCCTTTGGTTTTCGTGCCCCATCAGGTTCGGCATCCTCGTCATGTTGTAGCCGATATCCTTGCACATGGGGATCTCTATGGGCTGGCACCTCCCGTCGCCGGGGCGCTCGATGTCCATGGAGCTGATGGCCGCGCAGCAGCCGCTGAGCCAGCAGAGCAGCAGCGCGGTGCTGCCGGCCGCCGGCCCCATGGTGGCGGCTGCCGTGCGGCCGGAGCGCGGCCGCGGGCGGGG
>WAAE01025437.1:244760-319852 GCA_013400495.1 Nicator chloris | reverse complement strand
CGGAGCGGGGCAGCATCGCCCGGGCCGCTGCGGCCCCGCGGGGAGCGCCCGGGCGGCGGCCGGCGGAAGGGAAAGCGCCCCCGCTCCGCAGACGCGCCGAACTTACTGCGGGCAGCCCGGCAACTTTCTGCTCCCCGGGCTTCCACTTTCGCGATCCGCCTTCCCACCTCCCTTTCCTCCGCTTGCTCGCCGGGGCCGCTGCCCGGCCGCGCCGGCGGAGCGGTGCCCGCAGAGCTCGGGGTGGGCAGAGCCGGGCGGTCACCGCGTCCCCTCGCACGTCTCCCGGGCGGCTTTCGGAGCGGCGGGTGTCTCCGGGGATTCTCCTCTCCTCCGACGGGTCGCAGCTCCTCACTTTCTTGCCGAGAGGTGGGGATTGGTTTATCCGAGCGCGGAATAAAGGAGGAGGAGGGGGAGGAAATATCTAAGCCATTGAAGAGGGGGGCCTGAGAAATTCCCCCCTGCTCGCCGCCCTCTGGTCTGGGTTTGCAATAGGTCGGCTCCGCCGCGCTGTGCCGAGCAGCGCTGGGCTGTGCGTGGTGTCTGTGCCGGCTCCGCTGCCCCCGCCTCGCCAGCTCCTGGGGCCGCAGCAGCTGGGGCTTCTGGGGGCGGCTGAATCCGAGCATAAAATAAAGTAAAAAAAAAAAAAAAAAAGCTAAACCCAAGAAGAAGAAAAAAAACCTGTGCAGGATCCGCCTCGCATACGACATCCACTTTGCATGAGAAAGGTGAAGCTGACACGGTGATTACTTTCCAATCACTCGGAACGCCTTGAAACCTCCTTAAGGACCCCTACAGGTTCTCCTTGATCGGCACAGATTAGAAAATGCCCCATTTGTTTCTCTCTCCTTCTCTCTTTCCTTCCTTTCTGCTTTCCCTCCCGTTGCCCTCTCTTGAAAGTTTAACAAGACCTTTTCAGTAGAAGGCGTCAGCCTGCCCTCCCTCGCTCAGGTAGGAAGCCAGGGAGAGCGAAGGCTTCAGACTTCGTGTCTCCTAATAAGAGGGTTGAAGGTGGTGCCTCCTTGACTGCCTTGATTGGAGGGGGGCAAAGCTTTAGCAGGGAGGATGTGGGGAGGAGGATGCATTTTATGGCGAGTGCTATAAACTCTTCGCTGCCAGGGTCATAAAATATGGTTGCTTTCAGCCTGGAGTCTCAGCTTTTTTTTCAAATGTCGTGCTTTGTCTCGAATTCCTAAATGAACAGGACAGGCAGGATTGCTGGAAAAGTACCTGATTATGGTTTTAATCACAGTATGGCATCACTCGAAAAGTAGCTTGCTCTTTTTTTCCACCCCCTTCCTTAAATAAGAAATGCTGAAAGGACGAGAGACATACCCTTGGGGAAGTTACTTCATCCACTATAGAAAAGATACTTACAGATTTTTGGGGACGGGAATCGTTCTAAACTGAGTTGTGTTTACTTTTAAAGTTAGGCATTGAGATTTATTTTGCTTATTGGTCTCTCAGAGCTAGGGAAGGAGGAAGTTAAATCCCCAGCCAAACTACAGCTCGCAGCTTTACAGACGGAGAAGGAGCACAGTGAGCAGAAGTCAAAGATTAGCTCTGCTCGGCTCCCCCTTCCCCCGCCCCGCTGCCCCCCTTTGAGCTCAGTTTTAGCGAACATATTAATGAAGAAGGAAAATCTCTCTTTCATTTCATTCATGCTCACCCACACAACCCGGGCTCCTCTCCATTAGTGCCTGTTTCTTATCGAAAAGAACACGGATTCTCCTGGAAACTCCCAAATCCCGCAGGGTCAGAGTTAATACCCCACCAGCTCTGCAAAGGAAACTGTTGGCTTCCTCAGCTGTGATAAGGGTGAAATGGATCCAAGCAAGGACAACAAACCAGGGCTAATGTTTGTCTCTGAAAGCCCTGAAGATGTGGCCAGCTCTTGCCAAGGAGTAAAAGCCATCATAAAAATGTGGCTTGAAAAGCGAGGTCCTTTTGTGGCTTTTCAGTGCATCGAGGAGATTATATTTATAAAGCACTGGTCTTAGGGACCGACCTTTCTTGGACACTTTCAGATTCCTCAGGGAATGTTTCAAAAGCAGGCAGTGTTATGAGCAGAAAAAGAGCTTTATTTATTTTAGTGTGTCTGTGTGTGTGTGTAGAGGGTGTGCTGGGGCATTTCCATTCTTCATTAATCTAAGCCTGTTTTCTTAGTATTTGTATTCATCCTGATTTCTCTTCTAGAGAGCTCAGCTGGGGGTAGCAGGGAAGTGTGGGGAAAGCTTTTTCAAGGGACAAGTAAATTCTACTTTAAAAAGTAGAATTTAAATAATAATAAAAAACCAGAATTTAAATAATGCATAACAGGCACATATTGAATGTTTGTTTTATCCAGCTGGATTGTTTGGGAGCTTGTTTTTCTTTCTTTTCTTTCCAACAAGTCTTTTTGTAAAGCATATTCTATCACCATTGACATTAAAGTAATCTAGAAAAAATACATGATATAAAACATGGCCTTTTTCTTCTGTAACACTGATAGCAACCTTTTTCTCCTAAGAGGCAGAAAAGAAACACAAATGAAAGTGAGAAAAAAAAGGGGGAGAACCTCCAACCTTTGTAGTTGTGTTTCTCTTAATTGATCTTTCATGTGCCAATTTAAATCAGCCTTGTTTTTCTAGCCATTATTTTAGCCAGTGCATCCTGCTTTAGATCATTTATTTTACTTTCTATATTTTTAAAGAGCTATCTACAAGTATCCCCCATTGAATGAGCCTGAGTCGGTGAGAGTAACAAACAGAACACTATTATAGAAAAATGAGAGTGCTGAGAAATCAGCAACTGGAAGATACCTCTGTAACTAATAAATGAAAAGAACCTTTTGAAGGCTCCAGCTGAAAAGATATTTTATTTTATTTTTTTTTCTCCTGTGTGTGGGATTTGAGATGTGTGATTCTATGGAGCAGGCAGGCACCCCTGCTGCTAGGCCCTGGCTAGGAGTTGGCCCCCCTCTGGCAAATGTTATGGAGAATTGGGAGGAATTTTATGGCTGTCTTTTCCCTCAGCTCTTTTTTCTTTTGTCTTCTTTGAAGAATGACTTTAGACATTTTATTTACATATTTAACCATGGATGAAAGAGGAAAAAGAAAGCATTTGGGCCGTTGTGGGAATAGTGATATGTTTAAATTAATGGAAATCTTATTAGGCTTCTAAAATTTTAAGCAAAAGATTTTTAATGAAACTTTATAATTAAACATGATTTCAAATAATGTGCCAACTCACAGGAAGGATGCATTTCTCCCTCTAGCTATCCATCTCCCCACCTCCCAAAAATGTGCAGAGGAATAATCTCTATCTTAAAGTCCAGCTCTTCTTCTGTCCCGTAAGGAAAAGATTTAAAAACTTGAATATTTAATAAGGCATGAGATAATTCAAACCATAACTAAATATTTCGTAGGTAAAGCAAGCCATGAACGAGCCAGGAAAAAAACCCAGCAGCCCTCGTCCCTGCAATGGCCAAGTTTCATGCTGGATAATCTATTACAGTGGCAGTGGAATAAAACACTTTGATATGGCTGATGGTGAAAATCAAAGTTGCATCCATTCTATCCATGTTAGAGTCGTTGGAAATTACAGAGCCGGGCAAGGGTTTCTGAAATGGGATTAAAGAAGACCCAAATAATCCATTTGAGAGAAAATGTTCTGACACCTCAGCAGGAAAGAGAAATGCAATGAGCAGCTGGGGGAGTTGAAGAGTTAATTAGAACATTAAAGATTTTTAGTAAAATAGTCTAAATTACTTACAAGGAACAATGGTGTCTCATGGCAGAATGTGAACTGATATTGACAATCCTATATCTAAGAAGTCTGTAGCAATAGCTGATTTTCAGGTTTAATATTTCTGGCCAGCCATTTATTACACACAAAAAAATAGAGATCAGTTTAATGTTAATCCCATTCAATAATCCTAGTCTCCTCTATATTTTTACACATTCATTCACTTTTTAACTCACACGTTTCATTCCAGTAATGAATTCTATTTGTATATGAAAAATTTGTATATGAAAAACTTAAAACATATATATTTAAAAAAATGTTAGCCATACAGATAACAACTGTGAAGGAAAAGGATATCACACACAGAAAGAAAGCTGATAGCTATTCTAGCCATGTTATAAGCCTGTATTTCTTACTGAATTTCCACTAGATATTAATAAAACAAAATGGCATGCAGAGAAATGTTTATTTTCTAAACCAAATGGGTTTATTTTTTCCTCGCTACAGAATCTTTGTAGCAGTTTTCCTCCAAAATTTAAGTAAACACGTCTGCCTAATAGGACAGGCTCACTGAGAATTATTCCCATGCAAGTGCAAATCTGCACAATGCACAAAAGTTTTAATTGCCTTAGAAAGCCACCACCACCAAGAGTTAAAAGAATTAAAAACAAAAACAAATCATAAATGGATGAGTGGCTTGTATAGTATTGCTCTAATACAATTTAGCTGGCTATTTTAAGGGCACTTCCCTTGAAATGTGGTTTGAAATATTACCAAAGGTTCGACGGGGTGCATTAGTGTGAATTGCAAATCAGAACATTTCTTTAATCCCCTTTTCATGGGCTGGCTTCGGATCAGTGGCATCTAAGGGACTCCCCACTGCTTCTGGCTCAGGAGGAACCATTCACTGGGGCAGCTTCCCTCCTCTATTCCCACAGTCCAGAAAACAACACCACAGACAGACACCCTCCAACTAAATTAGATTAAACTCCTTCTCTTCCACAGCACATTAGCCTTTTCACTGCCCAAGACTCATTATTCAGCTACTCCTAATTTAAAGATACAGTATTTTTCTGCTCTTAGGAACAAAAATAACGAACAAAACTTAAGCCAAAGCAGGAAAAAAAGAAAATTCCCGGTCAGAAATAAATCTGATAATGCTAACATTACATAAAGGCAGGAGAATATCCTTTTCACTTATACTCTAATATTACAGGAATATTATCATTTTAAAGCACAGGTCGTAGCAGAAAGTTCTACAGACGCTAAAAACAAAAACAGGCTCAGTAGGTAAAGAAAATGCACACAGATTTTCTTTTCTTATAAACACCATTTGATAACCTTCATTCACCAGTCTTTCTGCATGCACTGTTTGCATATCTTGCAGCCAAATCTAGGCTTGTAAAGGCATAAACAGTGAAAGCTGCAGATGATTGCAAGGATTAATTAGTTCTCTTGTTGTCATTTCCTCCCTTATTTCCATCCATAATTTCTCCACTCGTCCTTTTCAAGGTAAAACCAGACTTTTACACCCTCTGTCATTTGGGCCCGAGTCTGCACCTGCTCACAAACACAAATTCAAGCAGCCAACAATCCCCAGGAGCAGGCAGACCCCGAGGCAGCTGTGCCTGGGCTCCCAGGGCTCTGCCTTTGCTGCGCTCGCAGCATCTCCCACTCCTGGGCACGACTGTACACAGCCCACAATACCAGTGTACCCCCCGGAGGTGCAAACGAGAGCAGAAATGCTCTCTGACCATTATTATCCTGTGATTTAGGAAGAAATGGACCACTCTGCCACAGGAGTCTCTCCTCCTCATGGCTGTGAGTGCCTGGGTGGCCGAGGAGGCCGAAGGCACCGGGGTTTGTAGCAGCAGCAGGGCAGGGACTGTCCCTCTGTCCCACACTCCACCCCTGCACTCAGGTCGGGGCTCCTCAGGACAGGAAAGACTCTGAGGGGCTGGAGTCTCTCCAGGGGAGGGTCTGGAGCACAAACCTGGTGAGGAGCTCCTGTTGTGTTTTATCAGCTGTTCAGCAGCATCACTTGGGATGCAGTAGATGTGTCAGTTCCCTTTATCCCTCCACACCCATTCATTACTTTGCTGGTATTTCTGTGCTCTTTGTCACTTCAGAAGACCATTTACACTTTTACAGTGCCTCTCTTGGTAACGTCTGTGGGTTTATCCCGTGAAGAAGAGAACAATTTTAATTTTATCAGTTACTCCAAAGTGTCATGCAGGGAAAGCTGACATAGTGGTGACCCTGCATCTGTTAGAATCATAGAATCATGGATTGCTAAGGTTGGCAAAGGCCTCTAAGATCATCAAGCCCAACCAATGGGTTTAAGATGACTTGGAACACAAGCTGTCCAAAATTCCAGACCTGTCTACGTGAACCCTCATGGCTTCTCACTCACTCTAATTTATACTGCTGTCTTGAGGTAATTTTGATTTGCCTGGATTAATAACAGTATCAGTTTTAACCTTTAAGAATCCTTGACACAGTTCAGATCTGAACCTAAATTTAGCCATTCAAAGATTCCCATAAGTACATGACATTCCCCACAGGAATATGTTGTTCCCCATTATTTACTATGATATATTGAGGAGGAACCAATCCCGCCACAGGTCTATGTTCTACCCCTCTGCTAGAGGGCACTGGCAGAGACAGGATATCCCTGGATGGGCTTCTGGCCTCACCTGCTGGTCCTTTTTACATCCTCAGGTAGCAGGAATGTATGATATGGGTTTAATCATTGTAAATTGCCCTTGCACATTCTCCATCTGGCATTTGAATTTTAAGAGTGTGATGGCAACCTCCCATTCTCTGAAGGAAGCATGAAAAGTGAGACATTGAAATGCCATTGTTTGGAATGCTATTTATTATTTCCAGATCACAAAAAAGAGATGCTCTGTGTATGTTGCATGTGAGAGGCACAGCAGTGAAGGCAGGAATGTCACATTCCTCAAAATCAGCACAAAGGTCACATATAAAAGTGGCTGGTGTGTTTCCAGTCCAGCCTTTCCCTCACCAGGTGACATTAAAACCGAATTGTAGCTGGTGGCAGAACCTCTAATCTCAATGTCAGGCTGCAGGACAAGGGACACTGCTCAGGCTGAGCTTGGGGCCAGAGTGGCTTTGGCTGTTTGAGCCCCACATTCGCTCACAGCCTAAACCACAACCCATCCCAATGTCACCAAATCCAACCTCTTCTTTTATCCTCATGATACAGAACAGGACTGGGCTGTACTTCCCACGCCAGAGCAGGAGTCTGATAGAAATGTTAAAGCATTTGTCAGAGAATCCATCTGGCTCCAACCCACAAACTGCCAGTGTGGGACAGAGTAAGGCACAGAAAACTTTCCTGAACAGTGGAGTTACACCAGTATGAAGTATGGGGAGGAAGTGTTACATCTAGGTCACTCTTAGATGTTCAGAGGTCTTTTTTCCTATTTGAATTATTATTATTATATGGAAGTGATTAAAACACAGCAGGAGGAAAGACCTGCTCAGTCTGAAATGCTTGTATCAGATAGGGAATGCACAGACAACAGCATGGAAAAGTACAATGAGATATTAGTGCTGGAAATGTCTCTGTGTCCTCCAGCCCCTCGTCTAACTTTGTGTTTTCCTTGTCTTTAAACGAAGACAATTCTGGCTGATGAAGGTGGACAGGAGGTGCTCAGACACAGCAGTGTTGGAATGCCCCATTACTCCACGAGAGAGTGATCAGAAAACTCAGGCTTTTGGGAAGATACTGCCAGACCTTTCTAGATTCACTGCCAGTTCAGTACACAGATATTTGAGTTTGGCAATCTCCTGTCCAAGAGCACAGGCACACTGCTACATGCTGCACACATTAGGCAATCATGTATACAGAATCAATTCAAAGCAGCTGTTGGAGACCAGAAATTTTAGGGGAGCTATAGGGTGAATTCCTCCATCTATACATCTTTTTTTTTTTGAAAGTGGGAATGCAAAGGAGGAGGGAATGAAAAATTGATACTGCTCTGTGCTCCAGATGAAAGAACAAACATAATTTTATTTTCTTTAATGACTGTACTGGATTCTGAAATTAAACCCAGCGGGTAAAAAGATCCTGTGCAGATTTCAAAAGAGATCATGTAGTCTGTCCATGTGCTAAGGCAGGCACATTTTTTAAGCCCTGCCATGTTCTGTAAAACTGAATAAGGGTTATCCCTGTAAGCATTCTGCTTTTCAAAGCCATCTCTCTCCCTCCACCTACCACAAGTCAGTGGATATTCCGAATAAATGTCATCCTAACGTTAAATGTCATTTTGTGCTTCCTCCCTCTAAGTTTAGAAGGAGAATTGCTGTATACTCTGCATTAAATATTATTAGATCTCAACATACAGACAGCACACCCTTTTTTTTTATCCTCTCAGCAGAACCAGACAGAAAAAGAAGCCAAAAAACCAAACAAAAAAACCCCAGCCATATAAATAACTGAATATAATCCCCAGTAGAGATTTCAAACCAATTGAACTGAGAATAGCTAACCTTGGCTCTGAACTCTCTCCAGCTGCAGGTTAATGCAGTTAATTGCAGAGCACCTGGTCTAGGCCTCAGGTCTATGAATCATCCCAGCAGCACACCTTTCAATCTTTCATTCTTCTGCCATGGCCCGGGGCAGCTGACAGCGCCTTTGCAGCTTTGTTCCTGGTGGGTGTGCCAGCCCGCTGTCAGAATTCCCTCCTGACATGCCAGGGAGGGTGTTCTTTCTGACATGCCAGGGAGGGGTGTCCATTCTGACATGCCAGGGAGGGGTGTCCTTTCTGACATGCCAGGGAGGGGTGTCCTTTCTGACATTCCAAGGAGGGGTGTCCCTCCTGACATGCCAAGGAGGGGTGTTCTTTCTGACATGTGTGTGGGTGCAGAGCAGTGTGTGACACCTGCAGAGCAGTGTGTGACACCTGCACATGTGTGTTCTGTTGGCACTGTTCTGTTTGGAACACAGCAGCATTCCCCATGTCTGTGTACACACACTGTACATCCCTGCAAACCCAAGGCCAGCCCTCTCCAGCTCTTTTTCGCTCCATGAGTGAACTGCTCAGCCCTGCAAACCCAAGGCCAGCCCTCTCCAGTTCTTTTTCACTCCATGAGTGAACTGCTCAGCCCTGCAAACCCAAGGCCAGCCCTCTCCAGCTCTTTTTGACTCCATGAGTGAACTGCTCAGCCCTGCAAACCCAAGGCCAGCCCTCTCCTGTTCTTTTTTAACTCCCCAAGGGAAGTGCTCAGCCTTTGCCCATGGAAAGCCTGTTCTTGGATGCAGATTTGTTTATACATCAACAGCAAAAAGGCTAACTGAATTAACTGTTTACCTAAACACTGTAATGTAGATGCCTATAACATATGCACAGCCATGTGTGTTTTATAAATAAATACCTATGTGCACATGTGTCAGGCACCAAAATGCCTACAGGGTCTTTTGGTAAGGGTGAACTACTTGTAGATACTTGAAGTTCTTGCTAGTCTGGGATTGATTATGTTGTGCTTATTAAAGTGGTTTGCAGCTTTAAACTGGTAAATATAATTTTTAAAGGGTAGGAAAATGTTTTGAAAATAGTTGGTCACTACTTTGCACAGAATAGCTCAAAGTGCAGTTTCATTTATCTCATCAAGTATTAACTGAACTACATCTCTACATGGGTGTGATAAATCGTGTCACATGACATCCTTCAACTACTGGTGATACACAGATCAAGAACATGAAACCAATGGATATACAGAAGGTTAGTGGAGAAAAGTCATGAGAGAAGGCAAATGAGCTGTACTGAACCTGTACTTCACACACAGAATTAATGGCTGTTGGTACAAAATTGTACTCTAAGAAGGACAGTCTGGAAATGATAAAACTGCCTTCTTTGGTTATACTGATTCCTTGTTTCTTTGATGTGTGATAGCACAGAAGATTAGGTTACTCCTTCAATTACACACAAATAACAATCAGACATTGTCACAACAATCTCGATGATGTCATCTTTTCCATTGTAACATTCCACTGGACTGGTTGGCAAACTACCACCCAAATATCAAAGTACTCACTCCCAATGATCATGATTTCAAGCTACTTATTTTCAGTCTGCCTGATACTCTTGCTTACTGCCTCTTGCTTCATTAAGTGTTCCCATATATAAAGAGAGTGTTACAAGTGTAAAATACTAAATTTCTGATTTCATGGCATTTGATGTTCTCTTTGTCCAAGCATAATAAAGGAGCAGACCCCAGGGAAGTATGAACCAAGCACTGCAAACCCCACGAGCAGGAGCCTTCTGAGGAACTGGGATGCCTTTCAGACAAAAAAGGCCAAATCTGCTGCCATGGAAGTCAGCAGCAGAACTCTTGCTGACTTACACAAAGTCAGCACTTTGTAGCTGGAGAGGTCATGTTCAAATGCAGCTTTGGAGCCCACAGTGCCACCACAGCTGAAGGGTGAGTGCAGATCCAGAAAGCAGGGCATGCAGCTCCCCTCCCAGGCCACTGAGGAGTCCTCTTAGAAAGAAGAATCTCTGTCTGTGATGCCTGGGTTAGGATAGATGGTGATCTCTGATAACCTGAAGGAAAAGTGGTGTCTCTACCCTAATCCATGGATAAGATTTAAGGAATCAGGAGAGTTTCCATAGTTCCCATCAGTCACTGATCTGATCAATATCTAGATTAATATCTGAGGTCATTGTGGTGTATCTTCCCCCTGTGTAATGAGTGTGGGCTCATTCAGTTGGGTGGGACAGTTCATCCTCTGCTGCAGTGACACAGATGTGCATCCACCCTGATGTGACAGGAGAACCCAAGTCATGCAATTCATTATCTAAAATTGTCTGCTGGACTTCAGGCATAAGTCCTGTGCTGTAAATTCACATCCTCTCTCTGTAAGGGCCTGAACGAGGCCTGGGCATCCCTTAAGCTTTTTAAGTAATGCCAAAGTGATGCACAGTGGAGAACTTCACCATCAGAAAAAGGGTCCCTCTTAAATTCTGTCTGTAAAACAGAATATATTAAAAAGCAGCCATTCAAAGTTCATGACAGAAATGGGAAGTTGCTCCAGCAATCCTAATTTTCTTTACTTATGGACTCTAGAATTTGCTTTTAATGTTTTCACTGGCCTTGGCTTTGGGTTTATTAAAAATTCAACTTGAAATTCAATTAGATGATAGTTTATGTTATTGGAGTAAATACAGATTTAGCATCAGATTGGTTACTTAATTTCAGTTTTACTTTACCACGTCAAAGCAGTGAAATAATACAGTTACCATCCCCTCCCCATTTCTACTTGACCCAGGTACTCCTGCAGAACCTTTCTTTCAATTCTAGAACAAATGTTTATAAAAAGCTCTGTAAAGGTAAAGCAGGGGACAGACACATCCCTTCTTCACTCTTGTGATGAATGTTTGCTGACATAGGTCATAAACTTCATAACATTCCTTCCAAACAAAAGCCTGCTATGACATAGTGGGGGCTATCTGTAACAGGGGAAAGGAAAGAGCAAGGCTTGCTCTTGTTCCCATAGTTCAGTTTGATTTTATTACTATTATATTACAGTGTTTGGGTGGTTTGGGGGTTCTTTAAGAGGGAAACGAAGCGTGGACTTAATTTTATTTAGCTTCTAATCTCTTGCCAAATGAATGAGCTGGAAGCATTTCACCCTGACAAAATATGGTCTAAGCTGTCAGAGTTCTGACTCTGCTGCTGCTGTCCAGTCTCCCTTGAGAAACAGTTTTGTGTAGCCAGGGAAAGTTTTGGTCCGTGGAGCATCTGTTAATGTGTTTTGTTACTGGAGACACTCTGAGCCTGGGATCCCCCTGCCCTGTGAAAGGGTGGCACAGGAGAGCCCCGAGTTTATGGGTGAGTCAGGTAATCAATCAATGCAAACAACAGGGCCCTACAGACAAGATTTAATAAGAGGAATGAATGGAGCCAGCTAAGCCCCCAGGGACAGATGAGCCTACTTCTCATTTTCTGTTTATTAAAACCATTCATATCAATTTGTCATGTGGAAGCATTTAGTTCATTCAAGCACAAGTGTAATTTAAAAGTCTTATTAATAATACTTTAAATCCAGACTGTCAGATTCCTTACACACAGGTGATAAGGGAACCAGTGGCAGCTTAAGATGCCACTGCAAGATGTACTAAACAATGGCTCAAACTTACTTTTTCTGTAAATTCTCTGAAGCCAGAGTAGTTGCAGAAGGCATGAATTTAGGAAAGCACTCCAAAGGCCACATATGAACTTCTCTGAAGTTGCCTTTTTTTTTTTCCCCAGTTTTCTGAGACTTATCTTTGTACTTGCTCTAATTGGCTGTGAATTGATTTCAAAACTTGTAAGAGTTTCTGGAAAACTGGATTTTTTCCTCAGGATGAGAAGCACCTTGCAAGCTCTTGCACTGATGAAAGCAGAGGATAACTCCTGGCTAAGTGCACTTGCTGTATTTGGCACACTCACTGCAAGGGTGAGGTCTCCTTATGCCTGGAGCTGCGAGGAGCCAGAGCACAGCCCTGCTTCACCAGGCAGGACGAGGTCAGACCACTGACAGCTGTGGGCATTGCTCTCAGGAGAATGCTGGGTTTGAGACATTTAACAGCAAAATTTATCCAAAAAAAGTCTTTTGCTGAGGAGCTAGCCCTGTCAGGCTGTTCTTCTGCACATCCTTGTGCAAATGTTATATTTTTATGAAATTTCAGTGTTCTACCTGTCTCTGTACTGGATTGTGCCTTTGGGCTTTGTCCAAAGCCTGCTGAAATGAGGGTGTCTTCATTTCCCTGAACTGCCCACAGTTCAGAGCCTCTAAATGTCCCCTTCAGAGTGTGACGAATGTCTGTTTGTGAACTCTGGGAGTGCAATTGCCAAAGAGTAAGTTGAGATGCAGAAGAGAAGTTTTCCTGGTGTGGCCTTGGCTTTGCCTTACCCTCTCCCATTCATCACCAGTAATCCAGACACTTAGCCCTGGCATAACATCCATCTTCACATATGTAATTAGTATCACACCTACAGGCTCTGTTTCTTTTAAATAATCCTTTGATGAATGCTAGAGATATTAAGCATGTTATTAGAAGGAGATGGTGCTTAGAAGAAGGAAAAAAATGCTGTGCTTCCTGACTGCTTTGTTCTTTTGAATTATTACATGGTAGAAAAAGAAAACAAAACCTTTTCTCTCTTCCAAAAGAATATACAAAACGCTGCTATGGATTTGATCGAACTGTTCCAGGTTCCCATAATTACTAAAAATCTAAGGCAGAAAGGAAAGGCAACCTCAAACTCTCAAAATATTCAATAAACTCATGGTTCAGGACTGGCTCAACACACAACAGCCTATAAACCTTAAGGCTGGGAATTGAAACAACCTCTTGGTATGAATGGCCAGACCAGACCTCCCTCCTTAAACTAAACAACTGCAGTACCTGGTAAAGTTTTATGGCCCTAACAAGACCTTTAACAAATTAAAGCCACTGGAACCAGGACTTTGTTCTTTCTTTTCAAGCTGCCCACTTTCCCATTCCTATCCAGAAATGCCACTGCCCGATGGATGGTTTTAATTCAGGTCCCAGAATGGTACAAAGCTTACTGTTCATACAATAAACCTTTCAAAGAAGAATTTAGATTTACTGGAGCTGTTTAATTGTTGTAGAAGATCTGCTGTAATAAATAAAGACTTCTGTCATTTTTGTATCTTTGTTTTAATTGACTCAATCTATTAGAATATATTCATAGCTGAGGGAAGACTGGGATCCCTGTGACTGCACTTATATTTGCATTATTTATGGAGCAACAAGAACTAGATAAGGCAGAGAAATAAGATCCTTGATCATCATCTCCTTTGATCATCCCCCTTCCCCCACTGCATGCACAGAGCACACCACGGAGGCATTCTGGTTCAGAACTGGGGTTCCACGGAGCACGTCCAGGAGCACCAGACCAAAGTGCTGCGTTTGAGCCTTCAGTGTGGGGTGGTTTTGCTGGCTGTGGCAATAGCAGTGTCAGATATCAGCCCGAGGGTGCTGAGCTCACACTGCAGTGTGAGCCGTGCGGGGCTGCCCTCCTGCTCAGAGCAGGGCACCCAACCTGCAGTGCAAGCACGAGAAGGAAGCACAATGACCAGCCCAAGGCCATGCTCAGCTGCTCAGGCAGAGAAGCTGAGGTCCTGCCTCAGCACAGTTTCCCCAGCAGCTCTCAGCAGAGTCCAGCCTCTGTCTGCTCCTGCTCCCCCAGCGAGGCAGAGAGTCCTGGGCAGTGCTCCCCAGAGCGCTGTGAATGTTCAGGCATTTTCTCTCTTTCTTTCCTCTAAGAACCCTCTGTCTTCTGGGGACTTTCACTGTTTCAATTCCCAGCCAAAGAGAGATGCCCCCCAGAACACTGGCAGTGATCCAAGGGAACCCCTTTGGATACAGCTGGAAGAAATACACAGCAAGGATTCTGCTCCACTCTCACTTTAGGTTTCAGCTGAAAATCACATTTCCCAAACTGTTTTCCCAGTCTGTTCAGGAAGGCTCTCTTGGGTTTAGTATGAAGCTACCAAGAAGTAGAAAATTGCTACCAAGACTTTGCATACTTAAAGGAAAGGCAAAGCACATTCTCATCCATAATAGGATGTAAACCATGGCAGGGAGCAGAAAGCAAATGCTGGGAAAATCCCTTCCCATGACATGTATGGGATTTAGGTTTAGTTCTAGATAGTTTTTTGAATTCATTGTCAGATTTGGCATGTGCCCTTCTGCTGCTTACACAAGAGCATAAGATTCAAGCAGAAATTCTGAGGATGTTGTGCTTGAAATCATCCCCCGTTCGTTAGGGAGCTTTCATGGTCCAGGTGTAAAATCTCCAATAAACATTAGACATAGCTCAGACAGACAAAACCACCCCTGCTCTGACAAGCTGTGAACCACGAGGCCACAAAGTACAAAGAAGCAGGTTCTGACATCGAGACACATGGTATTCTTAACTGACACCCATAAAACTGAAATTAGTCAAAACACATTCTTCACCAAGGCTTGGAGCTTGGAGCATTTACTGCACACTGAATAAAAATCCCCACAAAAGGGACAGCTTCAGGTGATGAAACTAAACTTTTGGTCTCCAGATCCAAAAGAATTGAATTCATCCAACTTTAACATCTGTACTTCTTTGTCATAAGGTACAGACAGAATCTTGTAAAATAATTTTGTACAAGTACTTAGGCTGGGTTATTTTTAGATCTCTAAAGCTGTAATTGTACAGAAAAATCCCCATAAATATCTATTCCTACATCAGGGGTTGAATACCTGTTGAGAGTCATGCCTCAGACGGCCACAGAGCAGAAAAATCCCAGCAGTCCTGCTACATCTTCCTCATGGGAATAACCTCAGGGCTGAACTGGAGGGCCAGGCATGGGCTGTGAAGTCAGAATTACCCGGAGGTTTGGGCTTGGTGCTCGTGCATGAACCGCGAGGTCCAGGACGTGCTCACCCTGCACTGAGCAGGTGGTGCTGCAAAGGCCAGGACTGATGTCCAAGCAGAGCTGCTGCCGTTCAGACCCTCCTGCTCACACCTTGGCACCTCCCAGCTGAGAGTGACAACTCTCAAACCTTGTGACAGCAGCTTAAGGTTTACAACACTTAGAGAGAAGTATTCATTTTCTTACAAGCTCCCCTGATAGCTGATGTGGTCAGGTAGAAGCTGGAGGGGTGCAGCAGTGTGCCAGTAAAAGTTTGTTTTCTTCTGCCAAGGAAAGTGCTGTTCTCAAGGCAGATTCAATTAAAGGCAGAGAATGTTACCTTGAGGAGCCACTTTGTTTACATTTCAAAGGCCCAGTCCTCTTGTTAGACTGATCCTGTATCATGCCGCTCCTAATGAAAAGCATTTCTTTGGTATTATACCTCAACAGCAAATTAGATTCTCTCAGGACAGTTTGACTATGTGAGAAAGCTTTAGTGACTGCCCAGACTTCTGCAGTGCCCTGGAGATTACGACCCTCACATCTGCACTTCCCACTGCTCTTCTCAAGGAAAACACAAAAAGTATTCAGATCTATTACAAACTTACAGGTTTTATCACCCCAGCTTGATTTAGATAGCTTATTTGCCCTCTAAATTCCTGAACTCAGCCTGAAATAAATTACAGTACTGAACATTTCAGTAGCTCTTTTTACCCAGTACATTTAAGCAATGTCCCTTTCAGACACTGACAGTGTCTGAGTCTGGCCAACAGCAGTGGCAGCTTTTCTCAGAGGGTTTTGAAGAGTCCTCACTACAGCAAGAAATGAAAACAATGGAAAAGTGACAAGGAAAATGACTGCAATCATGTTACATATTTCCCGTCTCTTGCTTCTCTTGTATGATCATTTTTTAAAAAGGCACTCTCTGCCTCTGCTGAACATTTCCCCTACTGATGGCTAGAAATTAAACTGAAAGTCTACTTGTAAGTTACATTCGAAGAATTTTTGTGGTAAGATCCAGAGAAAGCTACAAGAACTCCACTTATTTAGAGAAGCAAAGTCCCCTGTAATGTAAAATAGCTATAAAATTGTTATATATATATATATATGTATATATATAAAAGCTAGTGAGGAAGCATTTTAGTACCATCACTTTGATGCCTAGAAAATAACTGTCATTTATTTGTTGAGAGATCTATACAATCAGTACTGTTCTGGAGTACATACCAATCAAACCCCCTCCATCTAAATGCCCACTAAAATCTAAAAGCCATGCTATGGTTGTTTTGCTCCTGGTAGGCTGCTGCAGCCTAGTTTGGAGTGCTGCCTGAGTGAAACGTGCAAGATCCATCCCAGTGCACCAAATGGATTTAGAAGGAAACACAAGAGTTCAGATTTATTTCTGTTCACATCGCAAACCCCTGCAGAAGTGTTTGTCACACACGGATCAGAGCCCATGTGGGTTCGTTGCCAGCTCTGCCCTCGGTGGCTGGGCTGGCTGAGCCAGGTGATTCTGGCTGTGCCAAACAAAGCTGGAAACGCCGTATCCTCAACCAGAAGAGCTGGAATGACAAGTGACTCATATTAGGAATTCCTTGTGTTCAATCAGCTCCCCTTGATGTGAGACAAAGAGACTTGATGAAAACAGACAGAACCCAGTTTCAGTCTCCTCTTGGGACAAGAGAAGACCTTTTTTACATAGGGACAAATTCATCCCTGGCATAAGGCTTTTTACTCGAGTGGAATTAGAGCAGGGATGAAAACAGGTCATCTTGTTTTGTACTACATGCTTCACATCAGTGACGAAATAAACTGGGTCTCAAAGGAGAGGTGATAAAAAATCAGCCCTTGTGCTTTTTGTGATTTCTTTTAAATTATAAAACCTCCTAATGCTTAGGTTTTAAAATATATTAGTTTGATACATCATTGACTTATGCAACACTCTGTGCAATGCCAACTAAAAGCTTTTTGTGGAAAATAAAACACACTCTGAAATCATCCAGACCCAGCAAAGCATATGTATCATAGCTCTCACAAAGAAATCCAAAATCTCCTGTTTTAAGCAGCCAACTGGAAGGAGAAAAAAGACCAAAACAACAAAACCCAGTGAAGGCTTCTAATCATTCTTTGTATCTCCCTTTTTGTGTGCTTGATTTGAGATGCTTTAATGAATCCTCATTCTCAAACAAGCTGGGTACCTGTTCACTGGGAATCAGGCACATCACAGCAGTCACCCAAAGGCGTTTAGGGGAATATTCAAGGACCTCAGGCACAGCTGAATATTTACTTTATGATCCTATCCCGGTCTGAACTGTAGTTTTTGTAACCTGAATATCTCTTTTATACTACTCTGAATATACTTACAGTACTCCATAGTAATGGTTGCAAATGCTGCAGTCACACTCTCATGCAGAGCCGGCTGCATTGCTTTGATCATCCCATTATTTGGGTTATTTTACGACAGTTTTAAATGGCTGAGAACTGCACAGAGAGGACTCAATTGTATCATTAGCCATGAACAGCAAGTCCATGTTAACAAGCTGTAACTACCCCTGAACAATGTAAACAGGAAGCCTAGTGCTAGAAATCCATTCTGATGATTTCCACTTTTCTTGCAGGTCACAAAGAGAGTCACAAATTAAAAAATGTCGTCACAAAGTGTCAGCTAGGGTTTAACTGTTGCTGGACCTAAAGAATAGATGTTGTCAGCCATTCTGAAAGGCATTTGATGTCACCATTCACAACAGAATTATGTGAAAAGTGGCCCAGCATTTTAATTTACCTATTGCATTAAAAGCTCCCGGTGATATGTCTGACATAATGCACAAAAGTAAATAAATATTTTAAAACCACTTCAAAATCTTTGGTACTTTCTTAAATGTGGTTATAAGCATAACAACCTTAGTTCTATATTTCCATGAGTTCAGAGGGAAGTGACTGTGACTGAAATGCTGCCAGGAGATTCCTCTCCGCTACCCAGTTTATTCAGCAGAGTAAATATGTGCCCTGAACTCTTCTATAATAAGGATATTCTGGGAAAAACCTAAATCTCAAATTCTGGCTATATATGCAGTGTTGTAAAAGGCTATGTGATTGCAGGGTTTGGGTGTTTGGTTAATTTGGGATTTTTTTGTTTGTTTCTTTTGTCGCTGTTCTGATTTATCCCAAAAATCTTCCCAACAAGTTCCTGGGAGAGGGACCTAAGGCAACATAAAAAAACCAATTTTCTACTGTATGTCCCAGGCAAATTGATATAATCTACAGTGCAGAACAAATTGTGTCAATAATTATACTGGATTTTACGTAAAAGCAACCTCTATAGAAACAAGAGAAGAAATCAAATGAAAATGGTCATCGGAACAAATGTTTTCAGCACTAGAAAGTGTAAGGTGAGCCAATTGCTGCCCCAAGGACAAGGTGAAAATCCCTCGCCGCCTTTCCAAAGCAAACAAACAGCAGTGGGACGTAAGTGGTAAACATTTTGTCGGGCACCTTTTCCCCGAGGTTGCCCTCTCGTTGTTTTCCCGCAGCGCGATCCCCGCAGGAGCTGCCCCGCTGGCTCTGGGCTCGTGTTAAGGAGGCTGAGCTCCCCTGTGCCCATCCGTGCTCCCCCTGCTCACAGCTCCTCAAAGCACTCCGCAAAAACAGAGACACTGCACGTGTGGGCCAAATCCCCCAAAGGTGGGATTTCTCAAAGGCACCAGTTCCAAACCCAGCAAGGTGCTCAGTCTTGGGGAGCCCCACGGGAGATGCAGGTTTTCTGTGAGTGAGGGTGTTTCTCCCCAGGTAACTCATCTTTTAAAGCAGCAGAAATTGAGGGCTTTTGGAAAAGCTGTGCATTATTGATTTCTTGAAACTCACATAATAATCAATAATGTAACTAGAAACACAATCCAGAAAATTTAAAATGCAGTACTTTGTACCATCCAGGTTAGCAGTGACCAGCTGAGACAGACTGCAAATCTGTGTGTCGAGGACTGGCTCTATTAAGTGGGCTGAAAAAGACAGCAAAGCACCACCAAAGCTTGTACCAAAGTTGTAGTTGGATTTTTTTTTGCTTTGATGAAGAAAACTATTTCACTTTGATTTTAGAGTTTATAGCTTTTGAGTGGCAGGCAGCCCTTTACATTATTAATAAATGTTTTGAATTTAAAGTCTTTAAACTAAAAAGTTGTTTTGGGGAGGAGCTTTGAAAAACCAAGAAATAAAGGAACTCATCATAACACTTATAAGATAAAGCTGCTTTTCGCACACTGAACTTTGGTTTAATGTGTCAGAGTCATGATTTTAATCACAAATTCTATCTAAAGTTGAAATAAATGCCAAGGATGATGACTAGAGGAGCTCTGTCTTTATAAATCTCCCATCAAATGAAGTGGGAAGGTGAAAGTCAGAAGAGTATAAAGGAGGGACCACTTCTTCACCTCCTCAGAACAAAACTCAGTCCTGTAGAGAGGCCAAGCGCAGACAGAGCTTGTGCCCTGAGCAGTGGAGAGGAAGAATCTGGTCCAGCCTCCAGCACCAAAGGAAAAGCTCTTCTGGAAGTGCACAGAAGCAAATCAGTGTACAAGGATGTGAGATGCTGCCTCTGGCCCTAGGGAATTCCTCCAGATCTGCTGCTATTTTCTTTTATTGATCTGAATTCCTGTATTCATTAAATAGACAGGCTCGGTGCAGGGAAGAGTTTTCTTTTCCCCAGAGGTCAGAAAGCAGCAGCAGATCAGCTTGTGCTCCAAGTCCTGGCCACAGCCAGAGCCCAGGCAGCCGTGCTGGTCCAGAACTGAGGCCTGGTGCCCCATCCACATGAAATCCTCTCTCCAGGCACAGGAACAGCACACACAGATATAAAAATCATCCTGTTCTTGATGAAGACACACAGGTACAGTAGAAATGTGTTCAGGAGAGCAGGACAGCTGGGAATGTTTGCCAGCTAATACCGGCTGGGGGCTGCAGAAAGGGGCCACAGGAGGCAGCCCCATGGATGAGAGAACATGGGGACAGGACGAAAGCTGGGGGTGAGAAGTGGGGTTTGGGACAGTTAAGCAAACGGCTCAAGGGCCAAGTGAGTTTCAAATGGCTCCGTGCAGGTGAACGGTGAAAGGACTGAAGGTGACCTCAGAACAGCCCCAGTCTCTCCTTTGTACCTTGGCTGCTGCCATCTCATACCTACAGGGAAGCAAAAACAAAGGCAGGGAACAAGCCCTGTCTCAAGGAGAGCGAGGTGTGAGGTGAAACCAAAAGGCCTTTCTTGCTGAGTGGTGGTTTTACTCCTACAGCTGCTAACAGATGGGGCTGGCAGCTGCTGCTGCTGCTGCAGAGATGGCTCCTGATCACTGTCCTCCCCAAATCGACTCCTCCATATCCACCTAACCCAGCAGCTCCTTTGGTTGCAGCAGTAGTCATGGAAAGGAGGGAACAAATGGTGCTGGAGCAGCTGGTGTCCTCCTGCCCAGGGGAGCCAGTCTGTCCCCTGAGTGTCCTGAATCTGCCTAAAGTACCCTCTGCACCCAGACACAGATTCACTGGAACATCACCCTGGACACCAGGATGGTGTTTAAAGGTCAGGAAGGAGAGATTTGCGATAACTGTATGACAGAAAACACGGAGGTTATGTCACCCATCAAAGCCGCAGTGGACTTTGGAAGAGGACACATATTTCCCAAATGCTCCAGTCTCACAGGAAAGGGAGGCATTACCCATCACCCCTGCTCATCACCTGGTGTGGGATCACACACTGTCAACTCACCAGTGAAGCACAATTTCAGTTCTCAGAGATCTCTACTTGAAAAACACCTGCCAGCTGTCGTTCCCATCCGTCACTGGGAAACCTCTTAGGGATGTGCAGCAAAGTCTTTAAGTGGCTTGCACAGCAGCAGAAGTGTGAGCAGCAACCAAAGGTCCCAGCCCAGTGCAAAGCCCTTCACGACTGTCAGGAAAAGTCAGTAAAAGTTTCTTGATTCCACTCAAGCAACACATGGCAGAAACAGCACCATCCCTGTTAGAACCAGGGCTGGTGTTTGACATGCAGGAAGTTCACATTGTGGTAACATAAAATCTTAATGTATGGTAATAAATACCCTGGAAAGAATTTAATAATATGTTTTGTTTCATCATAAATTGATGGGAACCAGTGAATTAAACAGCCCTCTCTAGGTCTTTTCACATGATAACTCTCTTAATAATTGCGGAGTATTTCACCTTTCACAACATAAGGGGTTTGTAAAGTACATTTTAACTTAAAAGAGCCTCAATGTTTATGCAGGGTTTGTACAGATTGATCTGCAGTAATCTATCTAGAGTTCTTCGCCTTGATGAGAGATATTTGAAGTGGTCCTTACTGTATTCTGAAGCTTCACCAATGCATAAAGAGCTACTTCTGAAAAAGCCCATGATGTACTGGGTAAAACATCAAGAGCAATTAGATTTAGCGAAATTATTCAGAAGAGGGCCAAGATCAAATAAACATTGCTTTTCCACAGCAGAGGGGAACAGTCTCTCCCTTTTTGCCTAACAACAAGGTACTGACAGCGGTGTTGCAAGCAGGATGGGGCCAGGCTTTGATCTCTGCAGGGGGCTCGTGTTAACCACCACTGCGAGCTGTCTGAAAGCCCACAGGTCAAGCAGGTATTTTTAGTTCTATTTTCAAGACGTAGAAACATACTTTCTCTCATTTCAACAGCAGGACTATTCATTTTGGGCTAGGGAGGGAGGGGGAACTGCAGACAGATATATTGTTGAGATAAATCAAAACAAAGGAGACATTTGATATTTATCCGTTAAGAAAATACAGAATACTTCCTGTGTGACAGAATCCCTCCCACCCATTTCAACGGCTACATCCCTCCTGAAAGTTAACAGGGAGGAATTAAGGAACAACATTCCACAGCAACAGTCCTAAACACCTCAATAACACTTTAAATTGAGTATTTTGGATGATTGTTGCAGGTCTTTTCAGTGGTCATTGAAAGAAATTAAACAGAATAATTAAAAATTTATAATACTGCCAGGATCAGAACAAGCCATTGTTCAATCCAACATATAAAGATAAAATAAAAACAGGGATGGGGACATTAATTCTTGGCTTTTACTGTAGCTAAGTGTGATTTGAGTTCACCAAGGCAACCTTAATGACCAAGCAAGGATGAATCCCATCTCGTCCTCTCCCCTGCCTTCTCCCCAAGGACACTGAGCAGGGGAGACAGGCTCCACCTGTTTCCTGCTTGCCTCCCTTGCAAAGGTCTGGGTTAAAGGGTTCTGGTGAAAGCTCCACTGGAAATAGCCTGCGTGTGGTTGTGCCCCGAGCCTGCAAAACCTGCACACATGAGATTCCCACCGACTTGGATGGGAATTTTGTGCATAACCATTTCAGTGTCTGACCACAAAAACCATAATTGGAATTAAAACATCAACCGAATTGTTAAAAATCCAGAACCTTGGCACCAAGATAATATGGTTTAACTTTAGACTGAATATATGACATTTACATCTATACACTATTGTATGTGATCCTGGGCATTTTAGTAGATTTTCATTTACTTCACAGAAAGAATAAATTAAAGTTGCCCTAAATGATGTAGTAAGGATATTACAAACACATACCTTAAATCAAAGCAAATTGCCCCCCCCCAACACCCACTCACCCATGAAAATTATTTTTAAAAGTGCAGTGCAAGCCACAACTTTTGCCTCGTATGTATTATAAAAGCTTTCTTTCCCTTAATGTTTGATCTAACTATAAAAGACTAAAATGTTTTGTTAGTAAAGCTCAACCTTTGGCAGCCAGCAAAGTGACTAAATTTCCTACAAACAATTTCAGTTACTCTTGTGTTTACCAATGTGCTTGTTCCCACAATCCCCCCGGGAGGAGATAATGTCCCTGTGCAGATGTTCAATGTTATAATTGGGCAGCATTCAGCAGAAATGTCATCAGTGACACAACTCTTTAACAATAAAAGAAAATGAAACAGACATCACAGGGGACTCCCATTTCAAAGCAAACCTTCAAGGATCCGAACAGGAAGCATATTTTCCATATTACAAGTTCTCATTTAAATTACAAAAGTACATTGGCATTTATTTCCTTAACAGATGAGTTTATCACCAGTTTAGCAATGAGTATCAATGGCAACTGAAATTACAGTTCCTTTCATACTGAGCTTCTTTTGATAAGTCCTTTCCTTTAGTTACAGCCTCACACAGATTTCTTTTATTCTGACTGTAACATCCAACATTTTGCATAAGTATAAATTTTCATTTTATTACAAAGAGATGCTGCCATAACATTTTTTTCTTTTGCAGGACAGCAAGAATAAGCCATTTCAGGCTGGCTTTGTGCCAAATGCCACTTTCCAGTCAGCTGTAGCTGAGTGCCTGCTCTCATGTCCCAGGAGAGCAGAGGGAAAGGGCAGAAGTGGCTGCACAATTCCTGTGTTTGCTGTTGGCTGCAGAAGCTGAGGTGACAATGTGACAAGTCCCAGGGCTGCACCCCGGGCTCAGGGAACTTGTGCTGAGATGTTTTTCTGTGCCTGAATGATTCTGTTCAGGTGCCAGCAGCACTGCCAGGTAACAACAGTTGTTTCTTTCTGACCACTATGACCACCCACTCAGAAATCTCAGGCTGCCCAGGGATGTCTCCTCTGAATCCTCTCACCAATAACCAGCCCTGTGGAGACCTAATGTGCTGGAAAAACTGGGAAAAGCAATCCCACAAACTAATACTGGGGGGAAAGGTCTAGAGGTATGTCTAAAACATTATAAATCCAGGTTTTGCTCTCAGATACACATTGGGTAACTCTTACTACCTTTATTCACATAAGAATTCTGAGAAATTTAGAAACTGAGCAAAATTCAGCTATATCCCATCAGCTTCATCCAGAAGACAAGTGAAACTGGCTTTTCTGCATTCTCTGCCAGGATTTATGGAGTGGTGTTTCCTGCCCTGCTCACTGACACGTTACCAGGAGTGTATTGAGGTGGGCAGCACAGGCAGTCTGCAGGGAAGCTCTGGGGCACACACTGCAGCTAAGGACACTCCCACCATGCACAGCAGAATCCTGGGCCATTGGACACTGGCAGGGTGACTGGTTAACTCGATACTGACAGAGCAATACCCCGTTTTTGTCAGGTGCCAAGCAAACCCAGTGTCTGCCATCTACTGTGCCTCACCTGTTATCCCCATGTACAGCAGGGCACCATGTCACAGTCCCAGCAGCAGGTCCAGAAGGATGAGCCTTGGTTAAACTTGCCTCAGATGGAGAAGGTTTTGCATTTGGCTGCAGAGCAAACAAACAAATCTAGTTCAGTGCACAAAAGTAAACTTTGAAGTAACTTTCTTATGTACCTTATTGTGAGGTACAATGTGCTAAAGGCTCAAATGAAGAGTTGCAGGAGTCTGTACCTGAGGGGGAAAGGAGGGAGCGTAAATTGGAGTAAGGAATTCACACAGTACATTTCCCTTCAAAGCATCGTGTACATTTGCAAGCCTTGCAGCTGTAATTTGCATTTTTGTCATAAACATTTTGGTAACACAGTGGAAAATCCCCGGAGTGCCCAGAGTGCATCCCAGCCACGGCTGGTGCATTGTGTCTGTCACAGGGCCAGAGCCTCGTACCCTCCACACAGCCTCCAGCATGGCAAGGAGGGCTTTGGAGAATATTCTATAACTCAGTGCACCCCACAGTAACCACCACTCCGTGGGACTTTTAGCTGCTGTAGCAATTTTCTCCAGAATCAGAAGAATTTCCTTAGAATCTCCATAAGTTTTCCTGGCCCTATCTATGTTTTGCCCCTCTGGAAGTGTACAACCAAGCAAATGCTGATAAAAATTACAAATTTTATTTGTAATTACATCATTTATCAGATGAACAACATACACAGGAGGAAGAACTTTTTCCATCTCCAGAACTTCAGTCACCAAACTAACACCCTTTATGCTGCTGCTCTCCTACAGAGTAGTAGAACAATAAAAGCCAGAACAATAAAAAAACCCTAAAGCAAATTCCTACCCTGTCTTTTCCCAGCACAGTTTTAACATTCCTGAGATTTTATGAAGTCCAGCAAGAACTTGGTTTTGTTATGGATCTGATGTGGAAGTTGCACAAATGCTACCAGCCAAGGATGATGGTTTGAAAAAGCTGTGAGAAATGCCATTACATGCACACACACGACCTGCAACGACAGGGAAGGAATAAAGATAGTGCTGCAGCCACCTCCTCTGCCCTCCTCAACTCAAACCACCTGCAGACTTTGCTGCTTGCTTAAGCTCCTGCTGTTCTCGCTGTGTCTTTGCCCACCTTCTCCAATCCTTTCATTCAATTGCATTTTCCTCTGCACTAAAATCAAATACTTGTTCAAGGCTCTGTGTAGGTGAGGGCAAAATTCCATCTCTTACTTCATTTTTTCTTTGCTTCTCCAGTCTTTCTCCTGAAGGTTCCCTTAATCTCAACTCAGGCTCCCTGCCTTCTCTCCTGCTAAGTTCTTACACTGACAGTAAGGTCAGAGTTTTGTCATCCCCTGCTCCTCTTTCCTGTACAAAACCAATCTGCAGACTCTGCAGTGATCTCCATATGCTGTGCCCTTATTTTCCCTTCCTTTTAACCACTGGCATAATTGTCAGTATGGGTGTTTTAGTGCCACTAGCCTGTCTCAGCACCCACTGCATGGTTCTGGTTCCTCCTGTTCGGACCAAACCTTACTAAATCTGTCCCATTGGTGTGTGACATTTGTGTGACACTGGGGCAGAGCTGGTGGCTGAGGAGGAACTTATCCCATGTGGATCCAAAATCATACAAATCCTGAGAGGAAAGGAAAGGGGGAAAAAGGAAAATGGCAGTGGGAAAAGGTGAGAAATAGTAAACAGGAGAAATGTTGTGTGGAGTTTCTGATCATGAGCAAGTCTTACATCCATTACCTACTCCTAAAAGAGCTGCCCTTGACACTGAAAATCTTTACATTTTGAAACATAAAGTGATGGAAAGTGGATAGGATAGGATAGGATAACACTTTCAGGAAAGCAGTTATAAACCATTGCTTCTCTCTGGATAACAGTATGAGATCCTGAGCCATACTCAGAATTTAACAGTGGATTTTCCATAATCAGTGAGCACTTTATACAAGTTACATTGCAGTGCTTATATAGTGAATCAGATCTCAGTTTGCTCATATACTTCAGTATCTCAACAGGTACACAGCAGCTGGAAATAAGGAATTCAAGAGCCTACCTGACTGATTCTTCTGTTATGATCCACAAACTAAGATTTGGCATATAGATCCTTTCAAATAAAATATCAAGGGCAGTGAGAACAGCTTCAGAAGTTTGCCTTAAATCCTCTACCATACTACAATGCATGTCCATCTGTGCTGGCTCCAGCCTATGTTGGAAATTTTAATTTTTTTTTCTTTTTTTAACTGAAAAAGAGACAACCAGGCCTCTAAGAGGCCCTCTTTGATCTCACCTGGTAGGAAAGTTCTAATCTGGCCCTGAGAATCTCCACAGTTCAGGCTTGAAAGACAAAAGAGAGGAGAATGTGAAAAGAACAGGAAGCAGCACACAAAGCAAACGGGCTTAGAAACGCAGCCTGGTTCCCGGGAATGGCACTGAGTGGAGTTATGTCCTTGGAAGGTTGTTTTTGAAAAAGAAAAGCTGTCTCAGAGATGTGCCAAACCCCCTGCTTTTGATTTGGGTGGCAGCAAATGGGACACGACAAGTAGAGCAGAGCAGAGCTGTTGCACTGCCCACAGCAAAGGAAGTCGCAGTTAGGGGAGAGCAGGAAAAGGAAAGGTGATCACTCCCGAAATTGCCCACCCACAACAGAGGGTGTACAGAAGACAATGCTTGGGAAGCTGCGTTTTAGAGCACTTGTTTTTTTCAAGAACATTTATCCAAACACACACACACAAAATATAAAAACATTAGCATCTCTCTGACTCTGTATTTTTGTTTTTCTGCACACACAACAGAATTTTTTACAGATTTATTGTAGTTTGTAGTCCTTAAACCACAGTGAAAGGAAAACGTAAGAAGTTAAGAAGTACTGAAAATCCATAATAGAAAATAACAGTAGCTGCTCTGCATTGGAATCTGTCCATTAATTAGATTGTCCTGTACAGAATGTTATCAACAGAACTTGTACTTGATGAATGAAATATGGAGTGACAGGGACTGTTTTGAGGCGGGGTATTTGCCTATAGCAATAGATTCATTCAGTTACCAGAAGTTTCTGTATTTACTTTTCGGTTTTCCTCAGTTCCTCTTAATTTCCCCTTTTCCTCAGCAGCCTCAGGGGCTGGAAAACGCCCACAGCTGATCCAGAGAGGCCCCTGCTGAACAGAAGGCGTGAGCTACCCACGGCAGAATTAGTTCCTCTCAAGGAACCTGTCCTGCTCTGCTCTGTCACAGCCTTGTCACGACGGGACAGTGACACTGACACGGGACTGTGCTCTGTGCACGGGGCACGGCAAAAACAAACATTTTGTGTGTTTGGTCCAAAGCAAACATTGCCAGCCCTGGTGTGTGCAGCCTTCCCTGGGGCGTGGTGCTGATGGCTCTCGTGTATTGCTCCAGCACGGGACCCACCAGGCTGTACACCCAGTCTCAAAGCATTGTTCCTCCTCAGTTCAGACACCACGTTATCTCTTCTGAAGCTTTTTAGTCCTTTCTTCCAGTTTTATTGAGGAGCTGATGGCCATGGCACAGCAGTAAATCTCTCCACCTTTCAAAAGTAGGTTAGCAGCCTGAACAGGAGTGATTCCTCTGCAGCAATCCTACCTCCTCCCTCTGCACACACCCTTTTTAATTGCACATTTTCTAAAATAGTCTGAGATCGAGATCAGCAAATGGTCTTTTTGGTGCCAGCACAGAAACAGGAATATGTCAAAATGCCCTGCACAGACTCGCATATCTCTGTGTATCACAGACGGGATGTTTCTATGCCTGCTTTTAAACAAACGTGTTTCCAAGCACACAGCACAACAAGCTGCTGAAGTTTTTACCACACTACTTTTTTTTCTTTCTTTACTTTTTTTTGGGTGGGGTTTTTGGGGGGTTTCTTTTTTGCGTGTGTGTGCTTTTGCTTTTGGATTGAAGTTACTTGGGGTTTTTTTCACTCCTTACTAACAAAGCAAATCCTGTTTTACTTGTTTACCCTCGAGGAATTCTGCTATTACAGTGATTTTCATAATTTTAATTGTAGTGCAAAGGTATGAAAATCGTCTTTCTAAAATATGAGCCGTCTTTCAATAGCACAGTGGTCCATGTTTGGGACCTGTTGTGTTATTACTTGTAACATACTCTACTCCTGTAGAGTACTTGGATTACTCCATGCATAATAAGCACTGCCAGAACACACAGTAAGTTTCACTTCAGAGGAGTCTGCCAGCTAAATAAAATGTTAAAAAATTACTAATAAAAGTCTAGTCAGTGTTCTGAGTGGTTCTGATCCTCCAGGCCCTGGGAATGTCCTCCAGCAGCTGGGTGCCTGTGATTGCACCCTCCTGCACACTGGGCACTGGGGTGCACACGGAGGGCTGGAGGCAGAGAGCCTGGATGAGCGGCATGTGAATGTACAGAGAAAAGGTTCAGCAGTTTGCCAAGCTTTCCACAGCTTGCTTGTGGAAATTTTTGACACTTTTTCAGATCACAATCAAGTTACTTAAGCTTATTAAAAAAATTAAATATATATGTAACATATCAGTCTTAAATTTTTGCTTCTGGCTACGCTGAAAATTTAAGTTATGGAGTCATTAATTAAAGAAAGGCATATCAGTTACATCAACATACATTGTATTTTTCTCACTAGAGGGAAAAGCTTTGTCATAAAAATATAAATCTTGCAGTTTCACATGTGAAACAGAAGGCAAATTAAACTAATAATACACAGAAGATTTGCTATGTGTATGAACTGAGCAGCATTAAATAAACAGTCTCTTGTAAGCCAAAATATTGTTTCAGTTAGTCAGATGTCAACACAAACCTTTGTACTACCTCTAAACTGACCCCCTGTAGACAGGAAGAGAAATCTAATTTGCATCAGGATAGTAAACATTAAAGTAATCTTGATTTCCAGAGATCAAATTGATATTTTTATTTTGATTTACTGGATATCAAGTGTCAGTGCAAAGTGAATGTCAAAGAACATTAGTTTTCAAACTCCTGAAAAGATGAAGAAAGCCCCCAGAGCAGTGAGCAGAACAGATCATATTTCCTGTTCCAAGAGATTCTCATTATAGAACTTTGATGGTAAAATAAAACTCTTTAATCTGGGGCATAATCCTGAAGATAGCATGCTAAAACTTGAAGGACACCAGCATGCAGATGTTCTGATGTTTTTAACCCTGGGCTACCTTGCTTGCCAAGAAAATTTAATCTCCTGACATGTACCTTCATGAAGAGTCTGCTGCTAATGGTGTCTGGGGGACAGCAAGGTTTCCTGCTGGCAGTCTGATCCCGGAGCTGCTGCAGCTGCTCTTCAGAGACCGTGGAGAACAGAGCACTGTGAATTTCACAGGGCTTCTGCAAAGATTGGAGCCTGGCCTGTGGAAGTTTTCTCAAAAACCTTTATTGAAAAACCTCCAGTCTCTCCTATATTGAATAAACAAGTTGAGGAAATGTTTTAGATTTGGGCACCTGACATGCAGCGAGCAGCTCTGATGGGGTAATCACCCCGAAACCAAGAGATGCCGCTTGCCAGTAAATGAAGCACACCTAGAAGGCTTTACAGAGCTGGAGCCTATTAACAAAAACCTCACTTTTACAAAAGCCTCCTGGGCTGTATACAATCCTTCTTTAAAGCAAGTAAAAGATGTGAAAATTGGCTGTTAAGCAAAAAAGCAAGTTATCATTGAATTAAGCAAACATGCTTTTTAGAGGGATCATAGCGAACATTTTTGTATATAACCTCTGAAACTATGACAGCAGTGCACAGTGAAGCACACCTGAAAACCCCACAGGAGGGCTGAACTGGGGAAGGATTTTTGCTGGCCACTGTGCTGAAGTGAGAAATGAACTTTTTGTTGTTTCCATTGGTTCAGAACCACTGAGCCCTGCTTTTGGTGAGGTTTACTGGATCCTACCCCGGTGGGAAGGATGGGCAGTCACAGGTACCCAGCTCCAGGTCTGCACTGTCATTCCCTGTGGAGATACCAGAGCCAGCTCTGAAACAACCTGGAGATGTGTGCAGGGCTGAATTCAGTGTGTGTGAGAGCTGAAGGAACTCTCCACGCAGCTCATTCCACAAGAACACATAGAAGATGGAGAACCCAAGAAAAGTGAAAGCAGCAATCCTATCAACTGCACTCATAGGCAGCTCATTTGATTAAGATCTCAGTTAGGCAAACGCAGTTTCCACCATAACCCATAAATCCATCCATGGAGCTTTCAAACACCCAGTACTGAGATAATGGAAACAAAGCCAGTAAAAGACTCTTATTCCATTCTAAACTCTGGGAGGTGGCCGTGGAACCCAGTTTGGATGTCACCCATGAGTTCTGTACAGCACGTTGGACTCACCAAAGTATTTCATGCAAAAGCCCAGCTTTCAGGATTTCACCATTTTCTGCTGGGGAGGTTTCCACTGTCCGTTGGTAACTTCTTTTAGAAGGCCGTATTTCAGGTTATTCCATACAGAGAAAGAGATGGACTTTCCATGGATTTTGGGAGGTAAATCTTACAATAATTACAGATCACTGCCACAACAATGAAAACCGGTCAGAAAGCCGACTGCCGGAGATCCTGGAATTCCTCTGTGATTAGCACATCGGTAACATCCAAATGCCAAAGCCTAGCAACCTCGGGGAGCGTGCAAAGAAGCTGAGGGACACAGCAAAGATGTGACATCAACGTGACCCTGGCTTTTTACACAATATCGGGCAGCTGGAAGGCTGGTGCTCCTGGAGGGGGAGGAATGGGGGAAAGGGAGCAAGAATAGCTCAAGTTATTGCTTGGAAATTTAATATTTTTATAACTGGGACTTTCTCAGGGTATTCTCACTTTTCATTTATTCTACACTCCAACAAAAAGTGGGCTTAAAAAGCAGCCCATCAAGCAATGTTACTCTCTTAGCTGATTTTCTGCTTCTGTGTTGTTGTTCTAGGACATTTAAAAGCAAGGACTACTGCATAAATCCTTGCAGAATGCCAAATTAGAGAGGATAGGGAATACAAGAAGGATGCTGTACTTAAAGAAAAGTAAAATATCAAGAAAGTAGTAAAGCTGGGGTCAGGAATTCAGTTGGCCCAATTCTCTTTACAGGTATTTTTGTGTGTGTGTGTGTCTTGCCTTTCCACAATGGAGCTGCAGAAATTTAACCCTTTATTTGCCTCTGCAGAGCACCATGGGAAGCTCACTAAATCAAACAGGTGTGAAGTGGGTGCAATCAGCCTGACCCTCGCTTTTCACATACAGAGGTTTTTCACAAAGAAATTGTGGCTGAAAAGAAATGTAGGTGTTTAAAATTAGATTTATTTTAGATACTGAAGGTACAAACCCCTCAAAGGATGTGAAGTGTTTTCTACTAAGTCTAGATGTCGGTGCAAGATTTCTCTGAATTAGAGGATTTCTTGAGGAATGTAGATACTGCTGTAAGAGTGCACAAAAGCCAAACATGTATCTGCACCATTCACAAGGCAGCTTCTGATTCCATTCAAAGCAAGCCAAGACTAACATAAATGGATGATATATAACAAATGGAGGAATCAAAAGGTGACAAAGCTTCTTGCTCCCTTCCCTGGCTCTGTGCAGATTGCCACAGGCATTGTGACACCTTAATGCCATTCAGCAGCTAGAGGTAAGTGATCTTCCTTTCCTGCAGGCTTGCTGTGCACTGTGGTTCTGTAGTTTCTTCTCTGTCTTTCACATATTATTGCAGTGTGGGTTTATTTTTTTTTAAACCATTTGATTTCTCTTTTGGTTGATCTTGTCTCAAATTAGATTCTGAAACGGTACTTGAGAAAACCACCTACCCCAAGGTGTCTGATCAGCACTGTGTCCTGATCCCCACCGAGGAGCTGCTGATATTAATATCAACACTGCACATTGGCAGTAATCACTGAGCCTGTGCCAGGGAGGCTGCATTAATCCAGCACCATTTCTGAACCAGTCTTATCAGTGCTAACTAGACACAGCTCAGTGGCTTCAATTCAGCTCTGCAAATCAGAACCACAATGCAGGTTCTGATTCATTGTACACCTAAGCCTCAATGATTTCCTGGTTTCAATTGTTCCTAGGTTTCTAAAAGATTTATACTTTAAATGGAAAATGTTCTTACTACAGATAAGCAGGGTGATTGTTCCCTGTTCGATATAATAGGATATAATTCCTAAATACAGGGAAGATGGAGCTTGTGTTTTCTAAGGAGAGAACCCTTGTTTGTGCTTGGCTGAAACTGTTATTACACACCATTAGTACTTAGTGAGGCACAGATGCTGAATGGCTGTGGGAGGATATTCTTATTAAAAACGGTTTCACATGCCCCAACCACAATAGCTGCAGCTCTCCCCGTGCTCTGAGTTGCTGGCCCTTCTTTCTGTGATAACAGCAGCCCAGGATCCATTTCCCTGCATTCCCTGACTCCCTTCCCTGCAGGGTTAGGGGCACTGGGACTCTGCTTGCTCCCAAACCTTGGGTCAGCCTGCTTGACAGGCAGGACAAACCAGGGAGCTGGTGAGGTTGTTTACAATATCAATGTATAAACAAACATTAAACCACAAAATACAAAGAAGAGATAACGTAAATGGATGTGTCTAAACAGGCAGTCGTGTATCACTGCTTCTCACAGGCAAGTTCTTGCTGACTTGCTCCCAGTCCTGCCCGAGCTGTAATCCCCAGGAGCCAGCACTGAGGACAGGCTTTGCAGGGAGCAGTATCTGTGATTGGATCTGCTGACTAGAAAATACGTACGGGCCGTGGTCCTTTCATCAGTTCTGACAACAAAGCTGCTAAAACAGGTTTAACCTAATGATGATAATCAACCAGACAATTTAAAAGAAAAAAAGTAAGCCGGTGTGGAGCAGAGAAAATGCCAGCAAAGAAAGAGGGGAAAGTTCCTGAAAGAAACTTAAAACATCTGTCTAAAAAATCAAACCATACCAAGTTTCTGGGCTCTTAAGAATGCCTGCCAACATTTCTACTAATTAATTAATTTTGTCATACCACATCTTCATCAAAGAATAAAAAACAACTTAAACTAAAAATCACCAATAAACCTCTCTTTTCTATTCATGTCTCTGCCTTTGTCTTTAGACTCATTGATCAGTGCAGTTGAACAAAAATAAACTGCTATGATTTGTAGAACCCCCTCTTCCTGCTGCTTTGCAGCTACTTTTGTGGTGGAACCAACAAAAAAATTACTCCCCTATTATATTTTTTTTAAACAAAGCCAATGGAGAATAACCTTTGATCTAAAATAATCGTCACTGGAGGATCATTTGGCACAAAGTCTGTATGAGAACAAAATGCACTCCATCAAAGGTGGGATAAGGGCAGGAAGCATCATTGTAAATGCAATGACTTTAACTCCATAGTTTAGGGCAAAGGGCTGATACAGCCATAAGAGAACCACCTGAACATGACCTTTTTAAAAGGATTGTGCCATTCGTTTCTAAAAAGAGAAGAGCTCATAATCTGTGAACTGGCCTATCAACACAAATTATGGATTATGGGCAGGCTTGGCTGGATTATTAAATATCTAATTTACATCAACTTTATCTGAAATCCTGTTCCTGACACCCCACAGAAGAGTATTCTCACTTCACTGATAGGAGATGGAGCTTTCACTTTTTAATTTATCCTGCACATATTTACTTCCTGCAGTTAGGTTGGCATTGATAGCCCTAAGTGCAGTGCCTCTGGAGTGCTCCAACACTCCTGGATGGAATTCTCCGAGGTATGGTTAGCTCCTACAGACAGCAAGAAATGGAAGGGAAGGAAGAATTTTACATACATCTTTTTCTACTTGTTTTTAAATCAACCTTGTAAAAAGCATCCGTGTGCCAGGATCCAGGACGGGAGAAATGCTTCAGCGTTAGGGAATGTCGGGATGCTCACACTGCCCCTCTGAGGCCACGCTACAGCATGAGAAAGAGATGGGTTTAACAGCCCCGGCTTTCTTCATTCCGTGCAAGGCAACAGCGAGGGAAAACTCATCTCAGGTGAGTTACAGGTGATCACTGGAAGCTAAAAGTGGTGTAAACACTTCTTAAATACATTCCTGTGTCTTTTCAAAAACATCTCTGCCCTTTCTAGAAATCCTGCTTCTCTGTTGAACACTGAATAGACCAAGGAAATACAGTCTCCATACTAATTTCTGAAAGTAAATCCTGAATTTTGTAGCATACATTTTGTAGCTTTCGACAGACAGTTGGAAGACTGGGAATATGGAGAAAATCAAGGCAGAACTCCTGGGTGCAAAGATACAGAATACTCGGGTACCTGTGCTCACTCACGTCAATCCCATCACTTTTGCAGATAAACTGCAAGTTTGCTGATAACTCAGTATTTTTACTGGCGATGTATAAGCTTGTCATATATCTCAAATTCACAAACGGCCTCTGGAATGAGCAGAGAAATATCTGTATGCTGCAGAATTGACCTGCAAATGTGTAGCAAATTCGATAATACTAGGAATGTTTAAAGACCTTTTCCAGAGGGTCTTCTGCTACAAGAATCCAAAGGGGGTTTTGGCAGTTGTGGAAATGCAAAGCTTTGAATGTGTAACCTCTTTTGAGCTGATGGTACAATTTGCAGAGTGATTTTATTTACTCCCATTTCCCCAGTCATTTTGAGGATTAATGTTTTCCGGAGAAAGATAGCCAGTAGCAGATAGAAGGCTTTATTCTTCCACAGAGTTCAGTGAGTTGGGCATTTTACTTGTCTCGAAATTTACCCTTCTTAGTTGCAACTTCAAAAAAAAAAAAATCATAATCTGCAGAAAAGGAATAATGGAACTGTTCGACTTGAAAGAGGCACTGGGAAGATCTCTCCTCTGGGGACATGCTCGTGCAGCCTGACAAGAGCAAAGGAATAAAAATGAACAGACCAAAGGAGTGGAAATCCCCTGTGTTTGTGACATCCCTGACACGAGGCAGGGCAGGAGCACATTTCCCGTGGCACAGCGTGGTTGTGTTTATTAGGACAGGACAGAGCAAGATGTGGACACCACCTGGGCTGGAACTGATCTCAGTTACGGTGTAGGGGAGGTCAAAGGCTCCCACTCGCTGCCAGAGCCGTTCTGAGGGGGAATATCCCCTCTGCAGGGCAATGACCACGAGAGTACCCAAAGTGCAGCCAGGAGCATTTCACAATTCCCCCTGCACTGAGCGGATGGAACAGTGAAACCGTGCAAACGAACACATCTATCTAGACTCCATGGAACAAATGAATGGCACAATAGGCTTCATGTGTTACAGCTCATTTACATTTCAATATCCCACAGACATCCCCTCTGCTGATTGTGCCCAAAGGATGTGCTTTCAACTTAGTTACAATCTCTTCTATTCTGTTACAGATTCAATTGCTATTAGTTTTTCTATCTGCAGACTTCTCTGTAACTTTCAGAATCAGGGAGGATTACCACGCTGCCGGGGGGTGCTTAGCTGAAATGGAGCATATGGCTATTAATATAATTATGAATCTGTTGCTTTAGGCTACATTAGATTGCCTTTGGGGTTCTGATTCTTTAGAAGAAAGGATTGAACTATAGTCAGCCTCCTCTGGTGCAAAAGATGTGGAATAAATAATCACTTTTTCATTTTTTAAAAAATTATTGTTTACATGCTTCATTGAGGTAACCTTCAACATAGCAAAAATTTAGACAGAGTCCTGACTCTTCACATTATCTGTGGCACATTTAGCTTTAAGCATTTGTTTTTATTTGCCTTCTTTTGTTAAAAATAAAGTTCATAATACATTTCTAAGCCTTTACACTTTTAATTCATCATAATAAAATTCATATTTATCTTTAGAATTGCCTGCTTTTCTTCATTTCAGTGTCTGGATGCATTAATGCCCTTTTTCCTGTTACAGCAAAGGTGAGTTACTTTCTTGAAATAACATATTTCAAACTATTGTATCTTGGGTAAGAATAAACTGAAAAGCATTGGTCTGCAAAGAGAAGTTAATTAACATTTTATAAGCTGGGTAACTTGAATTGCTGAGAGCCAATTACATCAAGCATCAGTTGAAATCAAAGCTTCAACTTCTCTCTCCAACACACTAACTAGCTTGAATTCAAAGCATCAGATAAACGGGGCTGGAGATTTGCATGTGTGAATAAGAGCTGAATTAGAAACAAATCCGAAGGGTTCCAATGTGCTGAAGATAAGCCCCGGATTTTCACCTGACACCTCCATCGAGCCGCGGAACAGGACACAGAGTAACAAAATTGTGTCAGGGGTCTGCAAAGCGTCAAAGGGGTTTTAGGGCAAAGGGAAAAGTGGTATTCGGAGGGATAGATTTACACAGAATAACAGAACTGGGTTTTCTAACTTTTGTCTCTACTGACAATCCCTCTTTCTCTTCTCAGTAAAATGAGAATAAAGGAATTTTCAGGGAAAGGGGGAGAACTGAGATTGCTTAGTACTTTAAGTCCCACAGCATGAAAAAACAAACCCTCCTTTACAAGTGAGAGAGAAAAGGAGTATGAATGAAAAGATAGATTTACTAGAATAAGAGAATGTAAGCAGATACTGAAGTTCTGGATTTGATTTACAAGGAATTAGAAGGATCCAAAAAGAAGACGCTGTGGAGCCATTTTTTATTTAAGACTTCACGTTATGGTGATTACTCGATATCTTTCCTGAAACAAGAATAACAACCTAATGTGACTGAGCTGAATTGAGAGCCAGGAAGGGAAGGTGAGTGATGGTGCTGGAGTACGTAGTCACCTGAAAATGAACTGTCAGCAGATCCAGCTGACAAGAGAGAGATTAAAATCAAGCCTTATCTGGTACCTGGCCCTGTCCTCAGGGAACTGTGCTCCCGTATGTGGGGTTGATCTTGTTTTACAGTTTGGCAGTGCTCAGCATGGACTGAAACCACTGTGATATTATATAAACAACCCATGGAGCTCGCACAGGGCTGAGCATCCCAGCAATAATACCCACTGAAAATACAGAAGTCATCAGCTAATTGCTAACTGCAGAGCTGCGTGTCTGAGCAGGCCCTGGAGAGTGCTAATATTAATCTGCAAGTACAGGTAATAATTCTACACAATGAACTGTGCTGTCTCCTAAGGCAAACTGTACATTTTTCAGGTACCAGTTTGCAAGTTGACAATCCAGGCACTACTATTTATAAATATCTCAGGTGTGACCTCATTGCAGGAGACTTGCAGAGCACCTTAAGTAGTTTATGGCACATCTTGCACAATATTTCACAAAGATCACTCACATTTCTAAGGTCTCCTTCAAACTGCCACAGCCTGAGCGCCTTGCCCCACATACAGCAGATTTTCAAAGAAACGCTGATTCAAACCCACGATTTCCCCTCCCTCTCCCTCCCGAAACCAGAGAGGCACATTTTCCCTGGAAGCGACATTTTCTCGTAAGATTTTATTCTGATATGTCTTTGTGTCCTGCAATGTTTCACCACCCAGTAGCACTCTGCTCATCTGCACTTCAATGGCAGAATTCACCAGAGGTACAGGTTTAAATAGCACATCTTGAGATGGGAACAATGAAGTGGGGGAATGGCTCTGCAACAAATAAATAAAGAAATAAATAAATAAAGTCCTATCAGGCACTTAAAGCCAAATGCCTGCTGGGACTTAGGTTCAAAAGCACATTTGGAAACTGATCCCTTGAGAAGATATGTTTGTTACGGTGTTTGGCCTCAGGATTTAAAAGGATTTGCTTTTAAGCTGTTACTTTACTGCAAGTATGTGACTGGAGGCCTCAGGTGTGAAAGTCCTTTGATAAAAGGGACCCGTGTGTGCCAAATAGAGTAAGTGAAAAGCATTAAGGCTCACAGCAGCGGGAAGGGGAAAGCAGGGAAAGGATGGGACAAAGTACCATCAAGTTTAAGGCAAGCAAATGCTTGGAGTGCAAGAAGGATGAGAAACCACAAAAGCCCTTGAACTTCTTGCTTTGCATATGAAAGTGATTATGGAACAAACTCTCAAGGAACTGAACACCAAAGTTGCAAAAAACGTCATTTCCAGTTAATCAGGTGAAGCCCATCTGGAACCTGAGCACAAAGCCCTCCATAAAATATTATGGCTGGAAGGAACCCCAGGGGTCATCCAGGCTCTTTGCTCCAGTGCAAGATCAGCTCTGCTTAGGTCACTCCAGACAGACAAACGTTTATCTACCTGCACTTAAAGACCTTTAGTGGTGGAGACACTTCGGTTTCACTGCAGGAAATGTGTTCCAGTGCTTATTCCATTTCCATCAGAAAGTGTTTCTTAATGTCTGACTTGGTGCTTTGTGCTGCAACCCATGCCTGTTGCTGCTCATGCTGTAGGGGATGAAGAGAAGAGCCTAATCTCTTTCTCTTTGCCAATCTTTCATGTATTTGATGATCCTTTGGTGTCTGAGCTATGTCGGTCTCATCACGCTGTGCTCCTCACACACTGCTCTGGCTCCTCGAGCAAAACTGCATCTGCTCTCTTGTCAGAGAATCTCTGCAGCATTTGCATTTTAGAAGTCAGGTGCACCATTTTTTCCTGGCCTTGATGATTCTACATTGTTTCCTCAGCTACTCCCATATAACAGAGAAACCTTTCTTGAATCCCAGAATCTACTCTGAGAAAAAACTACAGTAAAGCATAGAAATGTGCAAAACTCACACTTCCCCACAATTTTATTGGCAGTGGAATTGGGCACTGTTCATTCAGTGCATTTTCAGTGCTCTAAAATGATTACAACTGCCAAACCTCCGGGCTGCACTTCCAGTCTGCCAGACACTGGACAGATTCATGGTGATTCAGTATCAAAAGTTTATGCTAGATAGTATAGTAAATATATTTATTGGTTTGTTTCCACCTGAAAACCCTGAAGAACATCCAAAACTAGAAGTAGGCACATGAAGAAAAAAATGGCTGTTCCTGTTATATCTATATTTGACCTAAACTGGAGTAAGTGCATGCCGTCCTAGAAGAGAACTCTTGTTAAACTTCATTCCTCTGCTGAAATAGCAAGAAATAATAGCACTACAGCTTCTGAACTACTTCAGGTCATTCAATCACATATTTTTGTCAGGACCCATCAATTTCAGAGTAACAAAGAATTCTCAGTTATCACGACTACACTTCTCTCTGGGTGCAACCACAAATAAATTACAGGTGCACGGCTTCCATGAAAACTCAGGCTCTTGAGCTTCTGCATGAGAATGTTCTCAGGGGCACTACTATAAGAGGCTGTCAAACCGTGTGGATGTCTTGCTCTGGAATGCTACATATGCATTACACTGACGGCAGGAAAAAGAACATTATATTTGTGCAGCATTTAGTATTCTCCAGCAACTAATTCAGAACTGCTTTGCCAAATAACACTGCCTATCCTGTTACACGTTGTCCTGCAATCAAGACCAAAGCCAGAATTCTTTTTGGAAAGTGCAGGCTGGTTCAGCTGTGGTGAGTGGATGCCAGTCCATGCTCACACGCTGTCACAGTTAGAGGTCCGAGTGAAGATGGGATCTCTCTGCTAACCCGAGCAGGACCTGGGCCCCGATGCCCTCCGGGCTGTCAGGGTTCCAGGTCCGGATAAATTTGGGACGTCTGACGGCCGCTGCAGACCCGCTCGGGCCCGATGCCCTCCCGCTCAGGCCCGATGCCCTCCGGGCTGGCAGGGTTCCATGTCCGGATAAATTTGGGATGTCTCGCGGCCGCTGCAGACCCGCTCGGGCCCGATGCCCTCCCGCTCGGGCCCGATGCCCTCCGGGCTGTCAGGGTTCCAGGTCCGGATAAATTTGGGACGTCTCGCGGCCGCTGCAGACCCGCTCGGGCCCGATGCCCTCCGGGCTGTCAGGGTTCCATGTCCGGATAAATTTGGGATGTCTCGCGGCCGCTGCAGACCCGCTCGGGCCCGATGCCGTCCCGCTCGGGCCCGATGCCCTCCCGCTCGGGCCCGATGCCCTCCGGGCTGGCAGGGTTCCAGGTCCGGATAAATTTGGGATGTCTCGCGGCCGCTGCAGACCCGCGGCTCCCGCTGCAATCGTTGTATGCAGCGCCGCCCCGCGGCCGCGGCCGCGCACTGCAGCGCGCTGGAAAACCCCGAATCGATAGAATTTGGGAGGCTCGGAGGGGGTTGCTTTGATCATTGATACTGCACAATTCGTGCTCAATTACTCCAGAAATACGGGCTGGATTTTTAGCCCTTATTTATCATTTCACAGTCACTGCCAAAGCCCAATTTTTTATTTCAGCATCAAGTTACTCTGTTTATGACAGGGGATAGGAGCACATACACATAATTTCACTGCTCAGAAACTGTTTCTCTCTGTTGTATTCCCAATAGGGTCTCAGACGATTTACTGGTGTCTGGATATGGACTGTACTGGACTTTACAGGGGAAAAATTTTACAGGAATTTCTTTTCAGTTCGAGAGAAATCTCTCACATCTGATCATGGTCTGAGTCTGACTGTTATTGTGTAAAGCAGCTGCAGATCTTACTTGTTAGACAATTTAAATCCAATATTAGAGAACTGAAATAGCATTGAGCAACAGAGAAAACAGAGCTCATTTAGAAAACTTTTATGTATGCTGAAAATCCTGAACCCCAAATTATTCAGACCATCCTATTCCAACAATACAACGTTACGGAATATTTTTCCCTATAACCAGTTTCAAATAAAAATGCAGTTCAGTTGCAGCTGGGATCCAAGTTGAAAAAACTGAAGTGATCCATGTAATCATACCAACAGAAATCGTGACTCATTTTGCTTGAAGACAACACAGCAAATACTGCTAAAAGCTGGCAACACAGGACTGCTGTAAGATGATGTGTCCCTGCTCTGAAACAGGGCAGAGCAGAGCGGATTAAGTTCTTGAAACATCAAAGAATACAGGTGGCTGACATCCCTTCTGATAGGGCAGCAACAGATCTAAAATCCAGACAAAACTAAAGGTAGAGGTGATGTGCCTGTATTTTGGCACCTTTTGAGCCTAAAACATTGCAGTATTTAATATTGAGAAAAGCAAGTGTTTTTTTCAGTTTTAGCTAACTGAGATCCTGCACACAACAACATTAAATGCTAAAGGGGCATCTCGACATTCTCTGTATTTCCTTTTTCCATTGATCTCTTTCCAAAGAAGGAAATTAAACAGACATAATGCAAGTGATAGAATACAGATGAAGAAAATGCCTAATCACGTCAGACACAATTATGAAATCAGCAGACCATGCATGTCAGGAAACATAGATTTATATGGCATTTCAAATGCAACACAATCCTTTTCCTTTCTCTATATTGGGGCACTTTTTAGATTTTTATTCATTAGATAGAACTGTAAAGTACATGTCTAAGATGTGATTCAAATCAAATCAGCTCACTGAAAGCAACAAAATGGGAAAAGATAGTTGTGATATGTTGTTAAGGATCTTACAACAGAGAAAACATAAAATAATATTCCCTTAACCCTAAAGAATGATTCACTAGGTCACACCAAAGGTGCAGTAGCCCTGTCTGGTCCACAGCCCCAGCAGAAGCACGAGGACAAGGCACAGAGATGGTGATGCTCCTCAGTCACCACCAGCTTACAAAAATTTCTGACTCAGGATCTTTTAAACCAGTAAATGTGCTTAAATTGAACAGTTCTTGGCAGTTGTTTCCTGCATGATTTTGTCAAGTCACCTTTTGAGTATCAGCACTATTGGTTGACAAAATACCAAATTCATATACTGCCAGGATTGCTTTTGGAAAGACAAGGGGCATTCTCGACATCCTTCTCTGAACTGGATTTCAAGTTTTGCCTCTGTGCCTTGAAACACGATGGTCCAACAGTTGGTCAGGGCTGCAAGCTTTTAATGTGGTCTCTATTGCACCATTCTGATTCTGCATAAAACAATGTAATGACCATTTAAAGTATTTTCTACTGCATTCAGTTTAGACAGACACCACATTAACATGCCGAACTGACAGGAAGGCGCAAGTATTTTCTTGTACTGAGTGTTTGGACCACACGCTGTTGAGGTGAGTTACAAAGAGGAACACGGGAATTAGTGCACAACAGGGCATTACAGAGCTGCTGCGAGTGAGGGATGGAGACTGAAGGAGCTGCATTTTAAAAGCAAGGCTTACTCCCCAGCTGCGGCGCTGAAATCCTGGCTCTCCGCGGCCAGCACTGCTGGAGGAGAGCGCAGGTGCCCAGTGCCGGTAGATGTCAGCAGCCGCCTCTCCCGGCACTTCATTCCCCTGTCCCGGCACTTCCACCCTCTCTGCCGGCTCTCCCATCCCCTCTCCCAGCACTTCCATCCCCTCTCCCGGCTCTCTCATCCCCTCTCCCGGCACTTCCACCCTCTCTGCCGGCTCTCCCATCCCCTCTCCCAGCACTTCCATCCCCTCTCCCGGCTCTCTCATCCCCTCTCCCGGCACTTCCACCCTCTCTGCCGGCTCTCCCATCCCCTCTCCCAGCACTTGCATCCCCTCTCCCGGCACTTCCATCCCCTCTCCCGGCTCTCCCATCCCCTCTCCCGGCACTTCCATTCCCTCTACCGGCTCTCCCATCCCCTCTCCCAGCACTTCCATCCCCTCTCCCGGCACTTCCATCCCCTCTCCCGGCTCTCCCATCCCCTCTCCCGGCACTTCCATTCCCTCTACCGGCTCTCCCATCCCCTCTCCCAGCACTTCCATCCCCTCTCCCGGCACTTCCATCCCCTCTCCCGGCTCTCCCATCCCCTCTCCCTCACCGGGACAGGGTGAGGATGCCACTTGCGAACACTTTGGCTTTGCAAAACCATATTCTTCCACAAGTCGCTTGGGAGCCCTCCAACCTCTATTGCTTTCCACAGGCAGCAGGTCAGGCCCCAAGACTCATGGCAGCTTCAGGCTTCTGTGGCAGAGACACTCTTAGCTCAGCCAATGTCAAAGGAGAAATTATCTCTGCAATTTGCATGAAAAGTGCTCCAGCCAGATATATCCTTTCCTGTTATGTTGTTTTATGTGGTATTTCAGAAACCATATTCATAGATCAATGAATTCAGTTACTTTAATTCTCTGGATTTTACACTGAGGCTGAACCCAACATAAAGTAGATTGGCAGATCGAGGCAAAACAAATTCCTGTATTCTACAAGCTATGAACATTATATCACATCACTTCAGCATCAAAGGGCTGATTAATGATCCTGGCATTTCTGAACTTAGCAATTCTTCCTCGTTCAGATATGAGGCATTGCAGAAGCAGTGACAAGTGTCCAAAGTTCTGTCCATTTAATCTCGTTAAATTATGGCCCATTCATTTCTCTTTCAGCTGTGTTATTTAAGAAAGGCTGCATTTTCAGGCAGGAACCTGAGCAATGACATCTTGGTAGGCTGGTGGGACATGCCTGAGTTATGGAGCATTTCCCCCCAAAATGAATACAAGATAACCTTGCAGAAGGTACCATGGCTTTTCTTGGTGCCACAGCTCTGCCAGTGTCGATTCTCGTTGTCACCAAGGTCACAAAAGGGGCCTGAGAGGAATTGCAGACCTTGTTTCCTCTGGGTTTCCTGTTCCCATCCTGTTCTCCATGACCAGAGCACTCCTGCAGCTCAGCCAGAGGCACTCCTGGATTACACAGGCCACTGGCACTTCACAGAAAGTTTTTGAATTTGGGCCATCTGCCATGTCCCATTAACTTCCACAAAGCCTAACTCCACCATGAGGCTTTGAAAACCCAAATCCTAACACTCGTTTCTTCTTGACCTCTTTTGATCTTTTTTCTCCTGCCATTAGCTGTGAGTTCAGAACCACAGCCAGAACAGTCATAGTTAAAATGACTGCAGTACTTCCTGAGTAACAAAAAAGGGGTAAATATGGAAATTTCATTGGGCTGGCTTGAGTACAGTACAAACCTGCTGATACGTGGACATTTGAGCACTAGGATCTACACCTACATCCAGAACAAACAATTCTTATCATAAATCCTGGGACAAAAAATTAAACTGGAAATTAAGCCATTCTTCTGCTGAACAAGTACAACTTGCTCAGACAGAAAAGAAAAGCAGGACATAAGCATCAAGTTCTGTCCGGTCTTTTACACTCCATAAAATCATTTTGTGCATATTGCTTTACAGGCAGATATTTAGAAAAATTTATTGTGTTGTAACATATTTACATACTCAAAAGCGTCATGTTCAAAAACACAAAGTAAATGTACTTTGAGATACCCTATCAAAAGGCGATACTTTTTTGCTTTTAATTAAAATCCAGTAATTAGACATGATTTTACAGCATGTATGCCTTAAATTACAACTCATGTTGATTTTCAGGCATGCAAATCTGAGTGAAGGTGTGCATTTACATGTGCTTAGTGGATAGAATACTTCCTATTGAAGGTAGTGAAATAAGTGAAATACAAAAGAGGTTCTGTTTGGTGAATTAAACAAACTCTTTCAAACTTAGGTGTAATATCACATCATTTACCTAAAAAAAGGTAATGCTGCAAATGAGAGCACATGCATGGAAAACCCTGCTTGCTACTGTTAAAATTCTCCATCTCCTTTAGATCCACTGCCTCAGCGTAATTTTTTGCTTCCATTTTGCCCATCCTTGTGACTTTTTCTTCATAGGAAAACTCTTTCTGATTTTATCAGTGCAATACAGGTTTCCTCATGGCCAAGGCTGCAGTAATTCAAAAGGAATTACTCAGACACCAGAACAGCATGGTCTGTAATACTGCCACCAGCCTGTAACATTTGAATATATTCTGGCCACAGAAACAATGATCTACAGCTCCTTTTTTCCTTTTCCCCCCCCAACTCACCGCTTTATTTGTTTCTACATCCCATAATCTTTTCACTCTTTGGCATGTCCAATTTAGAGAAACCATCACTCTTCCTCTTCTCATTAAATATGCTCAGAACACTTCATATAAAATAAATAAAAATACTGACTAGTTTGAAAAATGTATCTTTTTGATGGGAGGAGGTTTAAAGCCAAGGCACTAATTAGCCAGCACAGATGCAGGAAGTTAGATTTTGATGATGTGATCAGATGTAAAAGAAGATAATACACAGTCAAAGAGGGGAAAATGATGCATTATACCCTCAAGAAAAGGATTTGATTTGTTTGGCTTTTAAAGTCAAGTGCTGAAACTGAATGAGCTGAAACCCAATTTTAATGCGTGGAGAGAAACATCTGTGATGGGGATGGTCCAGAATACGCAACATATGGAACGATCAGACAAAACCCCATCTCAGCTTCAGAGGGAAAAACGCAACCCTCCCCTGCAAGTGCAGATCCTACAGAAGATGCCGTGCAAAGGGAGGGTCAGTGGCAGGCAGCACACGGCGAGGTTTCAGATGTCAGGAACACACCTGGAGAACATCTGGATCTCGGCCGGGCCCTGTGCTGAAGCTGCTCCTTCCCCTCTCAGCAGCAAAAGCAGCCTCATTTCCTCTGAGGAGCAGGGAAGGAGAAAGGCATAGCTCACCCCAGCAGAGCTGAGAAGTGGCTCCTAACATCGGCAATTCAGCCGTTTGCTGCCCAAGATCTTTTTGCTGATAGCGCTTTGTCCACCGATCCACAAAGCCCTTTGAAGGCCCGCTGATGGCAGGGGCATCGCACTCGAGTGAGTTAGACACTGTCTGCGTTACCGGGTTGCAGACTCCCCGGGCAGCAGCGCTCCCAATCTTCTCACTTGCCCTTTTCACCTTTATTCCAGGAATTTATCTACTGAACGCTACTCAAAGCCCTTCCATAATAACTTTGTTTTTAGCAAATATTCACCATAATCGTTCTGTTCTTCTAGATTCTGTCAGGACTGAGAGACACGGAAAGAGCCTGCAGAGACAGGCAAAAGACAAGTATCTACTTCAGTCTTTTTTTCCTTTGCCTCCTATGCTGCTGGAGTCTGAAATTGCAAATTTCAGTGACAGCAGAAGTTTACTAGAATCCATTGGTATATAAACTGATAAAGTGCAAGGCAACTTTATTTTTAGCAATGATTTAGGGTGCTGCCAAAGCTTTGTGCTTCCCAACAAAATGAGTGACAACTGCTGCGTGCATAGTTCTTTCCTAATAATACAGTGTTCAAGCTTTCATCATGAATGGAAAAGAAAGCAGATATTTATTAGAAATCTGGAAGACTTTAAAGAGAATTAAATTTGTTTACCCAACCACCCAGCTGGTTTGGTAGAAGAAGTAAATATTTCTTGGCATTTCCAAAATACCATTTACCATTAAGAAGTTACTTCTGTAAACACCATTAAGAGGATTTTTACAAGGAGAAAAAGTGATAGGCAACATGATAGAGCCCAGATTTTTTTCTTCTCTCTCCCAAAAGACCTTCTTAGGCTGAAGGTCAGAAATGTCAGATGTTCTGCACTGGTTTTAGGCAAAGAGTTGGCAATCCAAATTCTGGTTTCTTGCATGTGCTATTTAAGCATGTGAAAAACAGAAGACTATCTCCAAAAACTATTAAATAAATATATAAAGAGCCTTTTGGTAAAAGGAACTCTTACCTTTTCACAGAAGTTTGAAAACATTTTTCCTTCACTTCCCTTGTACTCCTAAAAGTGGTTCTATGAGAGAAAGAAGTTAAATATTAATATCTGCTTATGTTTCTAAGGTGATATTCAAGTAAATTTAATTGTCAGATCACAGAAAGTAAATCTCCCATCATTCCTGTTTTTCCCATGACTTTGGAGGGACAGTTCTTTGGTTTCAGAAGAAAAGCCAGGGAGGTATCCCAACTGCATGTCTAGTTGATATTAAAAAATCTTTCACAGCCTTGACTAAAACCCTTGCAAGGCCAGTATCATTACACCAGTTTTTCAGGATGGACAAAACCCAAACTCGTGCTATTCTTTCAAAGTGTTTATATATATTCAGACGTATATTTAAACATGGTCCCTCATGTGTCCTGCTCTAGGCTGCCCAGTATCAGACACAAATTGAGTCTGGTTATTCTGATATCCCAGTCTGTGATTAGGATTTTCCCCTGGGCAATAACACATTAATATTGCTATTTACTCCGTTACGCTTTCTGGATAGCGAAGAGACAAACATTTAATTTGGTGAATAGCTACCATTGGTTAATACTCCTTGTAAAGCAGGGCAAACCACTTGGAACTAGATGTCAGAGGCATCTTAAAGCAGGGCTAGAGGCCTGCCAGGAGCAGAGAGGAGGCTCACAGCCAGCGGTATTTACAGCTGCCATTTCCCACCACTGAGTGTGGAATGTGCTTTGGAGCTCCTCTGCATTCCTGCCTTTCCTCAGCCTCCTTTCAGTGCGCTCTGATTCATGAATGTACAGCTGTGGCTAGGCTCGGTAAATCTGTGTGAATCACGCGGGGCTGTTTGAGGCACAGCACTAATGCATGCAGGTCTCCTCCCGTCCACATGACACAGCAGCACTTAAGGCAGCTCTCACATGAAATATCCTTTTAAAGCTCTGAATATAGAGCCTGGCAACGCTGTAATGGCTGGAGTGGAAGAGCACATCCCTGCATGTCAGAAACCAAAATAATTGCAGCAGAAATAAAGGCAGACTCAGAAGGGCTATTAAGGAAAACAGAAAAGAAGCTTTCTTTTAATTACTGAAGTGAGATATCCAAATTAATACAAGACTACATCTGTATAATTGAAAACTCTACCATATAATATAATGTGTGCTAAAATAAAAGGCAATAAAGCATTAAAGTTCATGCAACATCTTAATCAGAAAGCCAAATAAATGCATTAGTAAACAGAATTAACTTAGGCAATTATTTTAGGTTTTAAAAATTAATTTGTTTACCATTACTTCATCCTTGAACTTGTACCATTAATATCAAACACTGTTTTCCAGCATGTCCATGAGAAAATGCTCAGGGTATTTGAAAGCAGCTGAGAGGTAAGTGCTTACCAGACATATGCTTATGAGAAATAAATTTTGCAACACTGCAATATAAATTTGCACGCACAGTAAACAGGAGGAGAGTATCACAGCAGATTTTGTAGCCTGTGCAGCACCCCAAGGTCTGTACCCACGCTGCTACTCTGAATTCCAGCTGCTGGAACCCCCAGAGAGCCACCCCAGCCCTCAGCTCACAGACAGGGCAGGCTCCAGCTCCTGCTCTTTGTGCAGCTGATGTTTGGACACGGCAAGCAGAGAACAGCAAGGTCTGACTGACCGCCTTTGCTGCGCTGTCACCTGCTGTGCACAGGGGTTTTACCCCCACAGACCCTCACTTTGGGGTGACCCCAGATATTAGCTTGAAACAACAGGTGGTATTTGGCTCTGACACCTCAAACACTAGATCTTGGCAGAAATTGGACGGAGCTTCCCCAAAGGGAAATCCAGAGAGTAACTTTCTCTAAGTCCACTAAGCCTTCAGCTTCCCATACTAAGGAAATCAGCTTAAGCTTTTGATTTGCCGGAGCTTTGCACTTTGGTGTAACTACTTATACCTGCATAAATCCAATATAATGGGAGCATTGTGCCCCATTTGCCCCCAAATTCTACAGTTCTGATTTTTACAAAGCCTTTAGTGCTACTGTGAGAAGACTTGAGTTCTTATTGAGTGCAGTTTATTTATTAAAAATGAAAACATACATGCACACAAAAAGCAGAATGATGGATCACAAGTTTTATAGATCCTGCTCTGCAGGATGCAGTCAATAGTGAAAAATGTCATTATTTCCTCATAATGAAAAGTCGCGTGTGGGTATTTATCATTAATATGCCAACTATTTGTTTTCATCTGGAACTGCCTGTTTGCAAGTTGGGACACACAAAACACTGGTTCCTGACAACTGAGACTTAAATTTCTTGAAAAAAATTGCTTAAATTTTACTAAATACAAAAAAATCATGGTCCATCTTGTGTGTTATGCAGGAGGCTATCACTGCTCATATTTTATAGCTCAGCTGATAACCTTGTATCTGAATTCAGCTGCCTTCTGTGCCTTGCTCTGGTCAGTGACCACAGGGTAGCACTGTGTCCATTCATGTTCAAACAAAGCACACTAAGATTGTATTTATTACTTTCAGTGTTCCTCTTCCACTGGTCACACTACTATTAGTTAATCAAGCCAGTGTGCACCAACTTGCTTTCTGAAAAAACTAGAAAAACCTGCTGGGAACATCCCATGCCCACACCAAATCCATGCACTGCTCATACACTGATTTTAATTATTTATTAATTCAATTTGAAATACACTGTTAAGATACTCGAGACTGACTAACTTGTAGCGAGTACCTAAAAGAAAGTGCAAAGGTATTTTAGGACACGAAGAACAAAACATTTACTGTTCCTGTGGTTTTTTTCCTCTGAGTCCCTTGTATGTCAAAAAATATTTCTTCAGACAAAGGAAAGCATTATTCTTAGAAGACATCCCTAGGAAAAGAAAAACTCGTGTTCTCAGACTTAGAGCTAAACTCCAAAAAGCCAGAATAAGCTTAAAATATCTGGTTTCATTATTTATTTAGGGGAAATTAGATCTCTAAATTCACCTACAGCCTGTCTTAGAGGTGCAGAGCAGGCAAGGTAAGAATAGTTCATTTTCCTTTTAAAGATGATGCTAATCCTAGTCTATGCACAGCAAACAGGACTAAGCACAGGGGAAGAACAAGAGGAGATAAATGCTTCATGTGTCCTATCCCAGAACAGCAAAATACTTCAGAACAGAGGGGTCAGTTAAGGAACAGACCTATTCTTTCTCTGAACAAGCTTTAAACCCAAGATTTACTATGACAATCAGCTTTCAAAACTTCATTGACAAGAAATGAAGCCTCAGAAGCCAGGCCTATTTCTTGAAGCCTTTGGTCAATAAGAAAAAATCACCTTTTGTTCTGGTCCAACAGAAGCTGTTCTACAGTTGTTGTTTATCGGCTCAAGCACTCTTCTATGACCAGAAATGCAATATCAAAGAGTTTCATGTGTTTTAGAGAACGAGGCATTATTGACATTTCCATATATTAGAAGCTGGGGGGAAATTGCATATTGATGATAGCAGAGTTGTTCCAGAAAAGAAGGAATAAGAAACCATTTAAGGTTTTATTAGATATGTTCTGGGTGTTGGATTACCCAGCTTTAACACTGGCATAAGGAAAGCGTTTCCTAGCTTTGGTATATTCTGCCTTCCATTTACTGCAGATGCACATTTTACCAGACAAGATGGTTTGGCTGCCTTTACAGATGGTCAACTACTTCCAAAAATTCTCCTGATGAAATCTTAAGCCCAAACAGATGAACAGCAAGTTGTATCTCAGTTTCAATACAGATAGATTTAATTTTTGTTAACATACTAGTCCTTTACTTCCAAGCAGATATATAAAAATACCTAAAGTAAACAATCATATAATTATGGAATTGTTTGGGTTGGAAGGGTTAAAGCTCATCCAGTCCCACCTTCCACTGTCCCAGGGTGCTCCAAGCTCAGTCCAACCTGGCCTTGGACACTTCCAGGGACCAAGGGGCAGCCACAGCACCCTGGGCACCCTGTGCCAGGGCCTTCCCACCCTCACAGTAAAAAAAATTCTTCATAATATCTAATCTAAACCTATTCTCTTTCATGTTCTGTGTGATTTATTTCCCCAAAAGATAACTTTGCATTAACAAAATTAAAGCTGCTTTCCAATCACTACTGCCTCTTTTAAAATCAGGATTAAATAGCAATTACTTAGGAAGAAGCACTATGCTTAATTTGCTCATTTGCAGTGCTGCCAAGCAGCACACTAACTAGATAGTTATCAGCTGTAAAAAACCTTATTGAGCAGAAATAGGAATTAATTAAGGTTTCTACTCTAGAATCAAGGGGTCAGCATCCTAAGGCTGCCTGGGGACTTTTGTTTGTCCTAGAGGTGATTGCACTCAGGATGCTCTCAGGAAGTTCTCTCAGTGGGGAATGTTTTATTTACCACTTACGGACACCATATGACTAAATAGCATGATTGCAAATCAGGTTAAAATTGCTTATTTATTAGAAGGCCTTAAGTTTTGAGTCCAGACTTTCCTGTTGCATAATACATAAAAACTGTCTGTGAGGTCAGCAGTCTAAAAAGAAACACTAGGGCAGCTGGAGCTTTTTCTTTCTATGGTACTAGCATGTGCAGTACCAAGCCATATCTGTAAGGGTTGTCTGTTAAAGAGATCTCACAGAGTAGCAGTTACACACTTGAAGCAAAGAGAACAGCTTTGAAGTTTCACACCATTTTGACATCATCCACTCAAGTACAGCCTTCTCTTCTGGGACGCTTACATTGTATCTTATTAAAAATATATATCAGAACTTGCTAATTACCCATCTACTCAGGAAGAAAGCCTTGGCATACCAGTTAGAAATGGTCATACCAATAAGAACTGCTCTTGCGATGTCAAAATAGAAGGAAAACCACAGAAATCATAATTTAATCCCCATTTTCATTGAAATCTACTTTGGCAAAGAAGAAGTAGAACCAGTACCGTAAGATGTGACTCTACCAAGAGGCCAAAAGGACGTTTTAAAGATAAATGAAGCCCACCCATGACGGGGGTAAGGTCAGTCACCACCGACCAACGGGTGCCATGCCGGCCTCGCAGGACTGGTTTCCCCACACGTGGGGCACACGGTCAGCCCCATGGCTCCTGCTCACCTGGCAGGTAGAAACATGAAAGAAAATATCCCTTCCTGCTGCCCACCCAGCGCAGCAGAGCTGTCGTTACCTGGTGAAGGTGAACTGGAGGGGCCATCCCGCTGTCCGGGGGTACCTCGGCCGTGACCCCTCATGCCCGTCAGGCCCTGTCTGGGCACATCCGCTGCCCCTGCTCCTCATGGCTCCTCATGGGCTCTTCACGGCCCCTCATGGCCCCTCATGGCCCCTCACGGCCCCTCATGGGCAGCTCACAGCCCCTCACGGATCCATCACAGCCCCTCATGGCCCCTCACGAATCCCTCACGGATTCCTCACAGCCCCTCGTGACCCCTCACGGCCCCTCACAGCCCCTCACGGCCCCTCACAGCCCCTCACAGATCCCTCACAGCTCCTCACGGATCCCTCACAGCTCCTCACAGCCCCTCACAGATCCCTCACAGCTCCTCACGGATCCCTCACAGCTCCTCACAGCCCCTCACAGATCCCTCACAGCTCCTCACGGATCCCTCACAGCTCCTCACAGCCCCTCACAGATCCCTCACAGCTCCTCACGGATCCCTCACAGCTCCTCACAGCCCCTCACAGATCCCTCACAGCTCCTCACGGATCCCTCACAGCTCCTCACAGCCCCTCACAGATCCCTCACAGCTCCTCACGGATCCCTCACAGCTCCTCACAGCCCCTCACAGATCCCTCACAGCTCCTCACGGATCCCTCACAGCTCCTCACAGCCCCTCACAGATCCCTCACAGCTCCTCACGGATCCCTCACAGCTCCTCACAGCCCCTCACAGATCCCTCACAGCTCCTCACGGATCCCTCACAGCTCCTCACAGCCCCTCACAGATCCCTCACAGCTCCTCACGGATCCCTCACAGCTCCTCACAGCCCCTCACAGATCCCTCACAGCTCCTCACGGATCCCTCACAGCTCCTCACAGCCCCTCACAGATCCCTCACAGCTCCTCACGGATCCCTCACAGCTCCTCACAGCCCCTCACAGATCCCTCACAGCTCCTCACGGATCCCTCACAGCTCCTCACAGCCCCTCACAGATCCCTCACAGCTCCTCACGGATCCCTCACAGCCCCTCACAGCCCCTCACAGCCTGGGCACCCATGGGCAGTGCCAGGGGACGGGGCAGGGCCGAGGGACAGTGCCAGGTGTGAGATGAGCTCCCTGGCACGGGCCCTGCTCACCTGGAGCACCCGGACGGAGCCGCGGATCCATGAGGGGAGGCAGGACATGGCGGGCAGGGCGAGGACGTGGGCAGAGGCGTGAGGTGAGCTGGGACCTCCACAGGGAGGCTGGGCTGGGAGCTGTAAACATCCCATTCCCTTGGGAGGAGGGCTGCAGCTGGGGGCTGCCTCACACCTGTGTGCTGTGAGACATCCTGGAGCAGGGATGGGGCTACCCCTGGGGCTACCTGTGAGTACATGCCCGGCTTGCCATTGGCATTCCCATATATCAGAAGCTGAGGAAAGATTGCATATTGGTGATAGCAGAGTTGTTCCAGAAAAGAAGGAGTAAGAAACCATCTAAGATTTTGTTAGATAGCTTCTGGGTGTTGAACTACCCAACTTTAACGTTGCCATAAGGAAAGTGTCTCCCAGCTTTGGTATTTTCTGCCTGGCAGAAGGTGCTGGCAGAAGAGGCTGCCAAGGTGAGTGACCTGAGCTCAGAACAGTGAGCAGGCCTTGTAGAGAAGGAAAGCTACACCAGGCTGCCAGAAGCAGCTGCTTTTAACAATGCTGAGAAAATGCCTGCACTCCTTCTGCTGTGTATGGCTGTGCTTGCATTGGGGTTTGAACTGACAGTGGGTTTTGTTTGAGGCACATCCCTCAAAACAACCAGCATTATTCTGAATATCAGATTTATCCTAATTCTGATTTTGTAGAGTTGTTTCTATTTGCTGTTGGAGCTGTGTGCTGAAGAATAGCCATAGCACAACCTAAATGTATGTTTCACTTACCCGTTTAACAGACCGTGAAATAACACAGGCCACAGCATATTAGGCTAGACCTTTTGTTTCCTCGTTACATACAGTGGTAGATTTATCAATGGTGTAACACAAACTGTTGTTTGTTGTAAATTTCTGAGGAAGTCTGTAAGGACAACCCAACTTTATCACAACGAAACTGACCAAACAAAGGGAGCAGATGCCTTGTGCTGAGCGACTGAGGCTGAAAGGTACGAGTGCACGCCAGCACTGCTGCTTTTACACAGAGATCAGGAATGTCACATCTGTGGCACATCTGTGGCACCGCTGGCCTCTCAGAGAAACCCTGCAAAGGTTAAAGGAAGGGGAGAGAGCTGGCTACAAGCATTTGTTTATTCTTGGCCTTCTCTTCTGTTAGTTTGCTTATTAAGAGAATACTCTGTCCCGTCCCTGGATTTTTTTGTCTGCCTTCCTCCTTTTCGTTTTGGTGGTTTTGCTGAAGTTAGCATTCACTTCAAATATCACACACGTAGCTGACATTGATTTCTAACCAGCAGTGCAGTAAAATTTAAACGAAGGTGAAAGAGCCTGGACTGGGAAGAGAAACCACGACATTTATCACAGATGCATAGAATGGTTTGGGCTGGAAGGAACCTCAAAGCCCCTCCAGTGCCACCCCTGCCATGGCAGGGACCCCTCCCACTGTCCCAGGCTGCTCCAAGCCCTGTTCCAGCCTGGCCTTGGGCACTGCCAGGGATCCAGGGGCAGCCACAGCTGCTGTGGGCACCTGTGCCAAGGCCTGCCCAGCCTCACAGGGAGGAATCTCTTCCTAATATCTAATCTAAAGCTACCCTCTTTCGGTTTAAAACCATTATGCATCACTCTGTCACTACCCTCATTTTCTGGAAGACTGATTACCTCCTCTTCTCAGCCCCAGTGCTGCTGATCCCTAGGAATCGATGATGTATTCTTCTGACAGAAGGAATTTATCTGATCTCTGTTACAAAAACATATGGGAAATCGGTGTTCTTTCAGCAAGGTATTCTTAGCTGTGTAACTGTTGACTGAGGCAGATCTCACATCATTAAAAAAAAGATAAGAATTCAACTTCTTGGAGAGTAACAGACTTTTTTCACACCCTTAAACTGAACTATTTTACTATTAAAATGAACTGTTTTGCTAATAATTTTTCTTCCAAAAATTCCAAGCACACACATTCAAAAAGGAGCAAATCCTCCACAGTACATCAACTGTTGATCCTGCTTTTGTATTGGGTGATAGATTTGGAATATTTTTTTCTCCAGAAATTCATTGTGCTGGAATAGACTTCTGAGACATAATTAAAGGAAATAACTTCCAATGCACTGAAACTCCTGAGTGTTTGCTGCACACTCTCAGTTATCCATAATTGAATAGGCAGTTAAGATTTTAGTCAATTTGTCTGGAAGTATTTCAGTTCGTTGGCTTTACAAAATCTCCTGGGCTCATCGGGAACTGCTGCACACCTCCCCTCATCTCCTTCATTTTCTGGTTAATGCTCCAGCCTATTTCCATGCAGAGGGCTGCTGCTTGAGACAGGAACAAAGTGCATCTTGGTTTACTTGCATACATTTACATCCCAATGAAAACCATCACGCTGGAAACATCTGAGTTAATTTTAGGCATTAAATTCAGTAGGAATATTCATATGGGTAAATATTTTCACAATTGCTTCTGTCCCAGAGGATAGAAACGAAATGAAATTTGAAGCCTAATATACTACTTTTCTCTGTGAATATAAATTTCATAGGAGAACTTTTTTTTTTCACTCTTAGCTTTTAAAAGAATAGTTCAAATGACCAGATTTATTAAAGTGACTCTATCAAGGCTTAATTAAGGAACTGATGAGGTAAAAATATAAAAAATATAAAAAAATTTAAAAATCGAATCCATGCTTCCTTTGTGTTGTTAATCTATGTTTTTCTGTAAGACTAAAGTTGAGCCTGTGTAAAATACAGCTTTGCTTTTGGAATTTTTTTTCTTCTAATGAGCTAGAAAATGTAGCAATGTGGTTTTTATTACTATTCTTTCTTATATGCCTCTGTTTTTTTTTTCTTCTAGCCCATAAGAGGTTTTTTGCATGTCCTAGGCTGAATGATGTGTAGGTTCTTCAAGTGAAAAAATATTGCATATTGGAGTATGCATATGGAATAATGATGGTATTTGTGGTGATGTCCACTGTCTGTATTTTAAAAAAATGAAAATAACATTAAAAGAGGGAAGGACTAATTGTTCATATGCTGCTTACACAAATCCATTCCTTCAGTTCACTTTCATATCCACATGGAATTGAACTGAGATTGTTATTATCAGTGTCCATAGATGTAGGTTTGAAAGTAATGGAGTTAAAGGCTATGGAACCCAAGCCTTTTTCTTTTTTTAAGTTCACATGATTGATGTAGATTATCCTGTAATTTTTCCAGGAGGTGCAGATGCAAAATTATATGGAATTTATGAGATGACAGTTAAATCAGCCTCAGTGTGCCCTTTTGCCTTGCAGCCCAGCCTCCTTCCCGGGCTTTTGTTACTTTGCCATCATGAAGGGGGAGTCATCTGCTTTCTGCAGCTTTTTGGTTGAAGTGATCTTTTCATGTTAAATCAAATGAAAAGTATTCAACACTTAACTGTTGCTGCTGTTTTGTTACCTGAAGCATTTACCTGACAAAAAAAATAATCACTGCCATATCCCATAAGGCTTCCTCCATTATCAGATTGACAGCACCATGCTGTTTTGATTTAGATTAGTGGCTCATGATGGCTGCTGTTTAAACTTTTGCTTTCCCTAAAAACTGTATTTCAATTTTTTTTTTTTTTTTGTGAGAGGGTGAAGGAGCTGGTCCTTCAGAGAAGTTACCTAATCATTTTGCAGTGAAGAACTCCTGTGTTTCAAAGACAGAATAATCCAAGTGAGCTGAATAAACCTTGCAAAATTGGGAGGTATTTATTGACCAAAGAAGTTTCCTTCACTTGGCATGAAGCAACACAAGTGAAAAACCAGTTATGAACCCCTCTATCCTGCTGGCTGCAGACTGCTGCAAAGAACTTCAGTGTCTCTTTCTGGTCACCAGCACGGCAATAGGGATAGTGCCCTGGAATTATTGTCCTGGGAGGCCACATGGCACTCTCTAAAGGGTCCAGCACCAGAGGACCACAAGAACATCTGCCAGGAATGACCTGTATGTCTTACCTTGGAGAAGGTAGATGTATTAGCCAACTTCTTTATCTTTATTATTTTAATATACAGTAAGATCCTTGAGATTAATTGATAACAGATGTAAAGAAAGGGTTTATCCATGTGTTGAATTAATTGAGAAAATAACAGGAGAAAAAAAGATGTTTTTCTTTATTCTTTATATCCTAACCAGCAACCATCTCCCCAGACTAACCTAGAACTCTTCAAGGCAAAGGGTTATCATATTACTTTTCTAAAAAAATAGTTTGCCATAGGCTTTTTAAAAATTCAGATCAGTCAAACTGCTGGAGCCTTCCCTTTACTGTATAGAGTGTCTGAAGCCACGTGCTCTCAGCATCCCCAGGGCAGGAACTGCAGCCATGTGTGTGCTCTAGTGCAGGTTTTGGTATCAGGAGAGCAGAGCAGGGCTGGCTGGTGGAGCTCAGCAGAAATCCACGGTGTGTGCTGACATCTGGGCTGGATTTTTGGTAAACGGGTGCCAACAGGGTGATTGACAACAAAGGCAGCAGCTCTCTGTGTGCAGGATGTGCTTGGGAAAGGATGCTCAGGTATTTTGTGGCAGCAGGAGGAGACAAGTAATTCCATCCAGTTACCTTAATGGATCCTGGGGTACAAGAACCTCAACCAGGCTCTAAAAATTACTTACTACGGATGAAATATTTATTTTTCCTTTGTATAATGGATGAGCTACCTTAAAATAGTGCCATGTGAATGAATAAACCCCTCTAGCTCAACAGCAAAATGCTCCAGTTGTCATCACGTCTCTGCGTACGAGACATGACTGCGTCAGTTCTGCTGTATTCAACCTGAAAAACAAAATCATGAGAGCTGGGGATTTCAGTTACCCCCAGGAAGGGCACCCCAGCATGTGCAGAACTATTCTCTGTGCAGGACACTCCAGATTAGGCCTGAATTATCACAGAGGTGTGAGTTGGGCTGTTGCCCTCAAAGAAGATCCCGAAATACTTTTGTGCAGGATGCTTGCAGATGAGTTTGTGAATAATGAAAGGGACACTGAGCTATATATTAGCACCTGGCACTGGAAGTGAGTAGCACCAAGTCTGGATGCTGTATTAATGCAAAGAGTAATCAAAGACATGGCCTAAACAATATTTCTAGTTGCTCCTTTCAATGAATATTTGATACCAAGATTAAAGAGGAAATTACTTCTTTTTAATTGTCCAGCAAGCACAGACTGAACAATTGAACAAAGAAGCAGTAAACTGTTATCAGCAACTCCAGCTTAAAAAGATTTAGACCTGAGATGTGATTTGATAATTCTGAGGCCAAGGCCATCTCCTAGTTTTTTTCAATAAGCATTTCTAGTCAGGTTTTAGTCATCAAGAACTCAGTTCAGTTTAAGTTTAGACCTCTCTTGCTTCCACAGTTTCCTTGACTTCTACTCAGCTTGTGGGGATTTTGATTTAGATACCAGTCCAAGAACTAAATATCAACAGTTGATGGAAAATGCTTCTCTGTGCACTGCATAAAGGCATCGTAACTTACACCCCCTCATTCTTCATTAATATGCAGTTATACAATTTATATACCACTTTAGTCATTAGCATATAAATTGCCACCAATATACTGCATTCCCAGAGCAAAAATAAACCAGTGTGAGGAAAGGAAAAGCTACCACAGAATGCCTGGTATTTTTATATCTATAGCTGCTCCAGTGAATAATAACCCCAGAGAGTCAAACTCTTACACGTTGCTTCATTATGTAGAAATGTTGCTGTGATCACTTCCTCATCGCTCTCAGTGCCTTACAATTTGAAATATCAAAACATTTTCCTGTTTGGAAAGCATGCAAGTATTTTTGTAGAATATTCTAAATAAAAATCTAAAACCAGGTTGATATTGTTTTACAGTGTCACTCAAGAAAAATGGAAAGCATTTTTTTCCCCACTCAGGAGAATGGTAAATGTGTAATTGTCTTTGTTAATGACCTGCTTGCTGATCTTGATGACTTGGCTTAACACAAAAGTAGCTTTGAGGGCAGGAGCCAGAAGTCGTGGCAACAGGAGTGAAGTGAGAGCCCCTTCTGAGATGGTTTGCTGTAGAGACATCCATGTGTGCCAGGGAGGCAGCCTGCACCAGGAAATGTTGAAATAGGTGGCAACTTCCCGTTCAAATTTTGGGGGTTTTAATCAGAGCTGAAGATGATTCTGTGATGTGGGGAATTCACAGTGAAAGATGACACTGGAAATTCATGCAGCTCAGATGGAGAAGAGCGAGCCATCACAAAAAAAAACCAACCCAAAACAAATTGTAGAAAGTCCACTTAGTGGATTTGCCTAACTTTATAAACGACACTTTATTTGCATTGCAATAAAAGCACCAGCTTGCATCCTTTTCTGCTTTAGAGATGCACTATTAACTTCTTAAGATAAAGTTTCAGGTAGTTCAATCATTCCTCAAGAACAATTTTTGTTTTGCAAGGACTGAGCTTTTTGACAGTCTTGTTCAAGACATAATTAGACCAATTAAGTCATTTTAGGTTAACTTCAGCAGCAAAGAACTCTGTAGACTTTAATAGGAGGAGGACTGGCTTTGAACTAAGCTTGGGCATGATTTTTTCTTATGCCTTTGAAGACAAATAATCTCTCTCACATGGCTGCACTTGCTGGCTAATTATCCACAGCATCTGCAGCACGGAACCCAGTCCTGGGCCATGTAAGGTTTGGCAAGACAAATATATGGTTCTGCAGTGAGCAAACTGCATCCTTGCCAGAATCACTGACATCTGGAATTACCAAGAGCCAGGGGCTGGCTGGAGTTGGTGGCTTTCCATGCAGGTAAAAATATATTGCAAGGTGGCTGCACATTCATCACCATTCTTGGCTGGGCTTCCCATTGCATCATGTTTTTGAAAATATCAAAAGTCTTTTATTTCTTGCTAGAGGTGGCATCTGTATTGTGAGAACACATGGAGGTTTTCCTACCTATAATAAAATAGCAAAAATTCTTGTACTTTTAATGGAGTGTGAATGGCAAAGTTCTCACTTGGATCTGTAACTCACCACAGTTTTAGGAGTGCTCAGAAATAAAATCAGTCTGTCCTGTAATAGAGGCTGTCACAATGTCTGTGTCAGGTGAAGTGCAAAATGCAGGTATCAGTAACTGTGGTGTTATTTCCCTCTCCAGGGACAGATCTTTTTTCACAATTACCTCTGAATATACATAGAAATGACAGGAACTTCTCCCTTCTCATCATCTGTGAGAGCTGGAAGCAACACTCTGAACATACCAAATAATGTCCCAGCCATGGTTACCTTACGAAATGGTTAAAATGAGCAATGCTTCTCTCTGATAAAATTTCTGTGCCATTTCCAGTATAACTCTTGTCAGCAATTATTTGTCAGTGTCTAAACACTGCGAGTATCTTCTCCCCTGAAACCTGGCTTTATGATTCCTTGACATCATTCCACACTGGTGCAGTGCTGTTAGGTTCCCTGCTGCTGTGGCTGGGAATGCTGGAAGTGCAACAGGCCCCACTTTGTCAGAGTTCTCTCTGCAGTCCTGCTATTGAGATGGAGGCTACTTGGAAAGGAGGATATTTCTCACCATTTTGGGAACTGTTACCGATCCCTGAGGAAACGCAAACATCCCACACTCAGTTACTTTATTCAAGTGTAATTTAAAACCAGCTCTCAAGCATAATGGGATGTTACAGCCAATATTTATTTTTCTTTCATTAGATAAATAGTATTAAATTGCAATCCTTGAGAAAATTGTACAGACTGTATCACATTTGAATGTGTTTGAGCTTGAGTCTCACTCAGGCAAATTCTCATCGTATTCAAATAACCATCATTATGCAAATAAGAACATCCTCACTGCCAAGCAAGTTTAAAATGGATGGTTGTTTTTTATCGTGATGGATTATCTTCCTCCTGGTAGTAGCTACATGCAGCTCAGAAGAGCTGTACAGACCCTGGTTATTCTTCAGGTTTCTTTTGCCAATCGCAAGCTGTGTTTTTTGCCAGCAAGGATGGATTTTGATTGTTCCTCTTCCCATGTATGCTGCTTAAAAAAGAGCACAACCAAACTTTTCTTATCTCCAGGGGCTTTGGCTTCTTGATTGTACTGAATTTTCATGTAACAAATGAGGTTATTCTGTGAGAGCTATTTTATTATAGCAGTACTGCCTCCAGGTAAAAAATAATTATAATTCTGGAAACTGTAAATATAAGGCATCAAAAGTCATCTTTGTGTTTTCTCTCTGAGGTACATGTTGTGCAAAAGGAATGGTAGCTGCAATAAGTTACAGCATTTAGCCCAAACATAGGATCTCTACTATCAAAATAATTTTAAACACTTAAAAAGAAATGGTTAGTTACTGAGATGACAGTGTCACAAGGATCTCTTACTCGATTTGTTAGACTGTTACCAGATTCTTCTACAACCTGTGCAGAAAATGTCTCATTTTCAGCCCAAATACAGATCCTGCAGATGAAATGCACTGCATCAGTTACTCATGACAGAGGAGCACAGTGAAACAGGATTCTACAACTAATATCTGTTGCAGGACAATTTTTGCAGGTGATGTTCCATTTAACTTAAGAAATTTATATCTTTGAGTTCTATGAAATCAAAGAAATAAATTCATCAGAGCCCAAACTTTTTCACATGATACAGGATTCACTGCAAATTTACCAGGGCCATCTATATCTAAACCTATAAACTTTGAATTCTTCAGTCAAAGAAAATGTCTGCAATCTACCACATGTTAAATGATTTTTCATTTTTGCTTCTATAATATTTAGAAGACAAAAGGTCTGCAGCAGAAATAATTCTTTGTGTTCTAACTTAACAAAGTTTGATTAATGCAATGAACAATAAATAACAAACCAATCCCCCTCATATTTGGATTAACTGCAACCTGCCAGGCCCTTTCTGTTCTGTTCTCTTGGTTTCTTTGCCAAGCATACTGAGGATTAAGAATTCAAAACAAATAGGAAAAGAAATGCTTCATTCTCTGCAGAGCCATGAGAGAATGTTCAAGTGAGTTACAGGCCAGGCAGGCTTGTTATGATAACAACATCGCTCTTATTTCCATTTACAGTTAATGTTATAGCTTCTGTAAATTAAAAATGCCACCAAACTGCTTGAAAAGGAATTAGAATCTATAAATAGCTACTTTATGCACACTGTATTGTTTCCAGTTCTGTTAAGCAAATACATTTTCATCCTCTAGTCCAGCAGCTCATCATAAGCAGTGATATCTGCCTGCAAGTATGTGCTACAGGCCAAAATCTGCTTGCATTTATACCTTTCTTTTTAAGATCACTATCTTAAAGAAGTGGAACAGGATATTTTCTACGACCAGATTCTATCCCTGGCCATTTGTGTGTAATCCTGAAATAACAATCAGTTCCTAAGCATGACTGATCATAAGCAGTTGTCATGTGGGTTATTTATTAAAAGATTGATTTTTAGGCATTCTCTCATGTACATTTCAATTCCTTTGAAACTCATTCTTTCAGTAAAGTTAAATGCCCCTCAGATTTCTAAATGAATGGAAGGTTTGTTTCAGAGTAGGTCTTCCCCAGACATGAAATCATGAGATTTAAACTACTTTTTTAAGAGCTGGGGATATGGGTGGTGTTGATATTTTAGGCTTTTTATCTTTAAAACAATAGAACAAAATACCTGTGAGAGGAGGATTCTTGTAGATACCTAATGCCAGAGGGGAAGGCCTTGGCAAGGAATATTGCATTTGTTGTAGCCTTTCCCAACAGCACTGCCTCTTGCTCCCATCAGCCATGGAGCAGATCATCAAATTTGTCCTTTTAGTCTTAACACAGAGCTAAATCCTGGAGTGCTGAAAGTTGCTTTGTTTGGGAAGGACCAAAGAGGTGCCCCAGTTTCTGTTGCAGCACGCTGCACTTTGACACAATTAGGAAAGAGGTGATCAGCTTTTACAGCACTCCAGGGGTCACTGGATGGAGTTAATGATGAAACAGAAGGTACAATAAGGCAGAGCTCTGCTCTGAGTGACTGCTGGAGAGGGGGCAGCTCTGGGAGGAGCAGAAGGGAAGGAAAACACCCCCAGTCTGCCCCAACCCTTTTTTGACATAGAGTCCCAGGGATATGGAAAACCCTCGGCTTATGCTCACCAGAATGCAGATTTAAAACGCATCATTCCTTGTCCTGGGCTTGGAAAAAGAACTTAATGACAACAAACTGTTGCAGTCTATGTTTTTTTTAAAAAGCAGGCTTGCATTTCAAAAATACAGACAGAGCAGGATGCTGAGCAGTTGTGTTATAACTCCTGCTTATACCCACTGAGTCTTTCTAAGACACAAAACACATCTAGCCATCCTGCAGGAGAAGGGATGTGCATGCACCCGCCATGGTATTTCACATAAGGCAAGAATGTATTGTTATGTTTTAAAAGGCAAAAAACCCCACACTGGATAAATATTTTTTGTTTGTTTTGCTTTATTTTTTAGGAAGGAACATGGTATGGTATTGCAAGAACCCTCTAACAGTTTGGAGTTTTTATTTGGTTGGTTTTTTAAGGTACTGGCAATTATAGAAGCTCGGGGTATTTTCTAAACACTAAAGAAACTACACTGAAAAGCAGTCCAGTTTTGTTCCCACAGCTGATTCTGTTGGGGTATTGGTGGTGTTAAGGGAAAAGAAACAACTAGTTTAGAAAATGTGGCTGCACCCCTTAAAGGAAATAAATGAGCTATAGCCTCTTTGTGATTATAGAGCTGAATTCAGCCTGCAAAATTCTGTGTATTTCCCCTCTTTTACAAGTGTGTTGTATTTCACCACATAACTCTTCACAAAACAGGAATTGAGGCACCTCTCATGCCATCACCTTTACCTCTAAAACTTCTTGCACAGCCTGGGATTAGAATTATTTTTCCTTTGGCTAATATGAAGGTTGTTAATTCCTATAATGCAAGTGTTTATCTAACACAGGCAAATAATTTACTTATTAATGGCACATTTAATTGAATAGCTTTGCTGCTTAGTGTGTGCAGAGTGCGTTGTTTGTGTCCTTCTTAAATGGCAAATGATTTCTTCATTGTTGTGGTTTTCACTGGCTGGAATGGATGTGTCTTCAACTGTTCATGCTGTTTGCTTCATTTTTGGATAGGCCAATAACCCCCTTTGCTGAGAAGTGCATGGCTTTCTTTTCTATCATTAACTACAAGGACATTAGACAAATCACATTTTTTCTCTGATCAGACCATTTGCAAAGTTTAGCTTAATCTAAACCACTCTGTTGTGCTCTAAAATTGAGCCCAGTGGTGTTTCTGCCAGTCCTGGTCTCCCAGGCTGTAATTTTGGCCGAGCACAGTGACTCCTCCTGTCCTGCAGCAGCCGAGTTATGACAGCACCACAGCACATTCTTCAGTTCAAATGTTGTGCCAAGCTCACAGAGACAGAGCACAACAAATAAATGAAAATGAAATCAGCTGCTCTTAAATAAAATAAGAGTTGCAGAAGGATGTAGCTTACCTTGTGAGCTCCATTTCATAATGACAGCTGGTTTATTGCACCTTTTACAGACCATGTGTTTAATCAATATAAAACTCTACTAATGTAACAAGATCCCGCAATGTTTTCTGACAAGTACTTGTAAATTTTTCTGGAATACTTCTTGTTAAACAAAGATTAAATGTGGCTATTAAAAGCGGGCAATAATGTTCCAGGAAGAGAGCTTTATTTCTACACATGAAATGGGTATTGGGAAAGGATTGTTAGGCTCTGTTAACTTAAAAAAATGAGGTAGTGACAGAATAGCTATTACTTTATATAAATAGTCCAATAAGCAAAGCTGCACTTGCCTTGGACTACATGACTGTGAGATTCTCAGCAGTACAGAAAGCAAACAAAAATTGTGTTCATTCCTCTATATCAACACTTTGGGTAAAATAATCTGAATTGCAACAATTCCATGATATTAATTGATGTTTAATTAAATCACCTCACAATGCATTGCTGAGGATATTATGCACTCTGTAATGGTGTCACTAACCTGGCAATTGTCACTTCAATTTTCTCAGTACAAAACAACTTGAAATGGTGTTGGACAAAAAAAAAAAACCCTTGAAATAATGCTGAACATACTTGAGGTTTTAATTTGCTGTCTGAATCAATGAGTGCCAGATCACGAACATCCTCCCTCCCACTGATGATCAGCTATGCATGGCAAGTCTTCCTGACCTGTTGTAACCTGTATGAGCTGATGTTCATCATAGAACAGAGCTCAAGTTTTTGACCTTCCAGCCAGAGTTAGAAGGTTTCAGTGCTGCAGAATAACTCCTTAATCCTTAAACAAATGCTAAGAGCGTGCCCAAAGCTTAGGTTTCTTTTAGGAAAGAAACTGAAGCTGATGCCCATGAGCAAGAAGATCATCTGCATGCTAGAAATTGAACATGTCAGCAATTTGCAGTCAGCTGTTAACCTTGTGGGTGAAACAGAATTCTGTGGGATAGAAAAAGCATTTCCCGGGTTTCCCCAGACAGGTTTTGTGGCTCAGGCCCCATAAAGAGCCTGATTTTGCTGAGCTTTGAGGGGTCTGGCACCCACATCTGCTGCTTTTCCTCTTGAAGCTGAGTCAGAGCACAACAAAGCATGGGAAGCACTTTGGTCTGGAAGGAGACAAAATAGAGCTGCACTGTCCTGTAGTGTCTGGACAACCTGAGAATCCTGCTTGTCTAATTCTGGGGAGTGTTGAATATAAAACTGAACTGGGAACATCACTCCCTGTTCCCTCTCAAGTGAGTGTCTTCACCACTAGGGTCAAATGTCACCCCAGTGTCATACCCCTGGCAGAGACCCCTGACAGAAAAATGTGATTCAATGATTGAAGATCATTCCAGACCTGCTCAGGAGAGATCTTGATGTTTACTGCACATTGCCAGTTATGTAATTCAGTGTTAAATCTAGATTTATGTGATTTTGAGATAAAGATTGCATTTGCTCTAATCCTGGGATAATCCTTCCTTATTTTTGGAGATCCTTGAAAACAAACTCTGTGACAAGATCTATCCATAGGTATTCTTAAAAACCTAAGACGATCAATTAACAGCAACTCTCTTTTTTGGCAATTCTCCTGGCCAAAAAAGGTCTTTTGATGCTCATCCAAAGATGTAAGAGATTGCATTTTGCTCCTTGTGCAAATCACAAGTCAGTTTTGAAGTTAATCATGGCTTAATGATATGTACCAATACGAGTTAGATGAGAATCAGGTGAAGTGCTTAAAATCAAGTAATGAAAGAATTCTCTCATAACAACCCACCAACTAATTTCTTCATAATACTATGGAATAATGATTTTGGAAAGTACAGTACTTTGGAAAGACAATATTTTATTTCTACTCTTTCAGCTTTTCATTTAAAAATATTGATAACACCACTAATACCTGTCTTTCAAGTGTTCAGAGCTAGTGGCAAAATGTTTTTAGTTTTTTTTGTAGTTGGCACGACAGCAAAAGTTCCAGTTTTCAGGCCTCTGTGTAAGTGCATGAGCAACAGCCTGAGTGACAGCCCAGGTCAGGAAAACACCAGCTAAGGGGAGGAAGGGAATGTGCAGATCCCAGTCCGGGGTAGGATTAGCACTGCTCAGCCCAGGGAAGGAATATTCCCTGTTCTCTCTAATGCACTGCAGCTGCATGGCTGCTGTGGGAAGGCCTCTCCTTACAACAACAAACTGCTTCCAATAAGGTATCTATGGACTGATGTTTAATTGATTATTTGGAAACTTCTTGCTTGTATAGGAAAAATTGTCTCTGGGAAAGACCTTGGTCCTATGTGATGTTTTGTCGTGGGGCTGATGCAAGCAGACTGTTCTGGAGGACAGGGGTGAAGCTCCTTCCCTGGTGCCAGGAAGGATTTGTGTCTTCTGAAAAACGGGGTGGGAACTGATTTCCTTTACAGTCACAGGATTTTATTTGTTATGTATCACAGGCAAAAAGCAAGCAATACAAAGAAAACAGCAAAATCCATGCAAAGCTAGATCAGAACAAAATGGCAGCTTATAGCATAAGATTTTATAGTGATTTTTTCATCCAATAATTAACAAGAAAGAGTTTAGCATCATATTACTCTAACCAATTAAAAAATGTCCCACATGGGGGAATTGAGAACAAAGGCATCTCTATAAACTAACAATACACAATAACTCTCTGTTGACAATTGAAACTTTTTCTATCTTTGCAAAGCATATATCTAGAACATAACACTCCCTGTATCATCCATTAATCCTTGTTCTTGTACCTTATGATAAATATAAATGTATTTTTCTTGTCTTCTATTTTCCTGCATTCTCTGGGAAAGTTTTAAAGTTCCCAGACTTTTTGTCAGCTCTCTTTTTGTCTACCTCCTGAGGCCTTCTTTACAGTTCCTAAAAACCCTTTTACCTTTTAAATTCCCACACCTGGGTGTGCCATCAATGTGTGTGCTGGTGGCTGCAGAAGTGTGAGGTGACTGCTCTGTCCTGCTCTGCAGTCCCCGTGCAGGACTCGCTGCTGTCACACTGCTCTGCACTCTGAACTCAGGGCTGTGATTTAAACACTTACCTTCCGTTTTCCCGGGAGAAACCCAAAGAGAAATCCAAACTCTCATTTCCTCCACGTGGGTTTTAGTGGGCCCTTGGGGTTGCTGGGTAGCTTTTATTCACACAACAAATGTAACAGCCAACAAACCTCTGTCTCTTCTGTGGTTTGGGACCGATACTTACAACAGCAGTGCTGTGGGACCAAACACCAGCAGCTCCCTTCAGTGGAATTTTAAGCATCATAGGTAGTTCCTGGTAAACCTAGTTTCAAGTCAATCCACAAAAAGAAAAAAAAAATAAATCTCCTTAAAATCCCAAACCATCTTTTTTTCTCCCCTTATTTTTTCTTCCAGTTTTGCTACTGTACCTTCATTGCAGGTTCAATCCCCCAGCCTTCCAATTTTGCATGCGAATTTCTTTCTTTTGTGCAGGATCTTGGTTTCAGAGTTGCTGGTTTGGGGTTTTTTTGTCACACATTGACTGAGCTAGTGTAATTTTCCCCTCCCCAATTTCTTCTCCAGCAGCCCCAACTGCAAGGACAGCCAATGTTTACAGTGAGAAGGTTAAAATATTCTGGATATCTTCCGTTGCTTCCTCCGGTTTACTGACGCTGCAGTTCCAATATGAAATCTACTATAGTGTGGAAGCTGTTTGCAATATAGTGTAAGGGCTTCCTACCATATGCTCTCCCATCTGTGATAAGAATGAGGGCTTTGGAAAAAAAGGCAAAAAAATTCAGTGTGACTGGAGTTGCACTGCATGCAATTTCTGCCTGCTTTGAGGAAATCTTGAAAAGTAAATATGTGCATTATACATGTCATGAATTCTTCTGCCTCCTGTTCATTCCCCATTGCTGATTGAGCATTTTCTGTGTAAAAAACAGTGCCTAAGATCCCTGGAGGATGAGTGGAACTGCATACACCTCAGGAGCTTAGTTCAGTAATCAGTCTGCAGACACTTTAATTGCTTTCAGTGACTTTTAGCCCTTCAGTGCTGACACTTTGGAGAGGGCAGGTAAAGCTTTGCTGTACAGATGTTAAACTTGCACACAAGTGTCCCTGTAACTCCTTTAAGACCTTTTGTGGAACCTGCCTGCCCTGGTTACCTCTGGTATTTCCAGTGTAAGTGAGGCCAGACAGGAAGAGGTCCATGGGCTGTACTAGACAGCTTAAACACCCTACAAACAACCAAAAAAACCAAACCAAAACAAAACAAAACCAACCCAGAAGAAGGCAGAAATATGAACTGTTTAATTGAAAATGTCTTTATAGAAATCACGTTTAAATCTTACAAGTTTCTGTATTGCACAGATCTTTCCTCCTGGTGTGTCTGATATCTCATCACTCTGCAATGGAGTTAGCAAATCTGGATTTGGAGATAAAAGGCTCACTGCCCTCTAGAGTAGGTTTGAATTTGGCTCTATATAGCTACTCATTTTGCCACAATGGATCTTCCATTCATAAATATTTTATAAAGAGTCAATAGATTATTAACCTCTAATAGCATTACAACACGGACATAACAGTAAAAAATGTTATAATCACGTTACTGTTGGATATTACCTATAAGCAAATAACAGATTTCATTAGACATAGCAATCATTTATCCTCTATTAAAATTCGATTAGACTTACACTTTTTAGACTAACCCTAAATACACAGTGTGATCTAAAGCACACAGAATTTGGTATGCAGACAAAATCTTGCAGGTAAACACAGCCAACATTTTGGGCAATGACAATTCTTCAGTGGCCAACAGAGATCCAAGAAGGGAACCAGACAAATATTTTCTGTATGATTCGCGAATTCAAGTAATCCCATTCTTTCTGAAACCATATTAAGCAAGGCAATCAGTCAGTGTGCTTTAAGGGACTCAGCTAACTATTCTTTGATATCTAGAAATGGAAAACTTTAAAAACTAGAAGTTTTGCTTTTTCTTCTAATGCCCTCGGTTTCCTCAGGTCATTTATTTCACTATATCCTATACATTTATGACACATATTTAGTTCAGATGCCAATTCTTGTCTCATTTTGAGGAGAAAATATGTTGTTCTTTGATGTCTCGAGCCTCAGTGAGTAACTAGAGCACTAGGGGTCACTGGCACTCCATCAGTAGCTGGCGTCTGGTGACAAACAAGGCTGGGTTTTGTCGCAACAACGAGCCCATTTTCCCGTGGATTTCAGGGATATTGGTGCTGCCAAGCAGGCGGCTGCTTTAAGGTCTAACGTGTGCACACAAGTCGGCACCCTGTGCTTTTATTCCTTGGGTCTTTGGGATTCTCGTTCCTCCCAAGTCCTTGGGCTGTGCAGTTTGTTTGTGTATTTCAGCCCAACCCGCAGTCACCTGTAAACTGCTCTACCCGTGATCCACGGGGGCTGGGAAACTCCCAACCTTTGGATCCAGGTCACAGGAATCAGCCTGGGGCACTAAAACGCTCTCTCTCCCTGCGAGCTTTTTGTAGCACTCCTTCTTTCCAAGAGACGTTGAGCACAGGACATCAGCTGGTCCTCAGAAAAAAAAATTCTAATCACTGAACATCAGACCTCTACTCAGAATATTGTGTTCAAAATTGTAATTCATGTATTTAATGACCCTTCTACTAAAAAATGTCAGTTGATTAAGCATGAGTTGCATTTTTAATCCTATTAATAGAATTGCTGTATTTTCAGGGTTTTTTTGTATTGAAAAGGAAGGTGTAAATCATGAGTTAAGGAATCTCTGTCTTGGTTTTCCAGAAAAGGAAGCTGGCAGTACATGCAGGCAAATGTTTTCTTATCTCCAGAGTAATTTTAACTGTGCTTTGCCTTCCTTGCTTGCACCACATCAACTTGTCTTTAGTTACATCTCAGGTCAAGCAGGGTAACATCTCCTGTTCTGCTGTTTCACGTTATTTGCTCCTACAAACCAGTGAGTTTCCAACTGCCCCGCTGGGAATGTTATCAGATTTCCAATCGGACACGCTGCCTGTGAGCATTGACATTCCAGCCACTTGCACCACTCAGCCTGTGCTAACTTGGCAGGAATTGGTGCTTTTGTACCTGTTCATTTTCTCACAATATATAGATATTTCTTCTCACACTGACTTTTCCCTGAGGTGCCCACATATTGGTTTGTTTATTTATTGAGTTTTCTCTGAGCTGGCCTCTGCATCTTGCTTGATTTGGTCCTTATAAATCATTGCACTTTATTGTGATATGAGAACAGTAACTTGCAGCCACAGCAGCTTTTAAAATCCTACTGTCAGATGAAGCAGGTTACTATATTAGTTCATTAATTCCAATCAAAAAGCCCCCTTAGATACACCTTTGCCTATTAGAGTGCTGCTGATTTGGCTGATAAGAGCCTAGCTGTGTTGTGATAAGGTCCTTTGTCACTTTTAGAACGACAAAGGAAATCATTTGGAACTGAGATATTTCTGAGTTTTCATTGGAAACAAGTGAAGGAGAGTGGAAATTCTGACATCATCTCCTTTTCCAGCGGTTGTGAACTGACAGCAAGGCCAGCACCACAAAGCAGAGCTGTAGGAATGCTGTTCCCCTCTGAGGGCTGGTGTTTGATCATTCAGGAGATGGCACTCAAGGGGCACTGCCACGGACAGCAGAAATACAAGCTGTCAAATAGATCTTGCCTTCAGCCTGGCCAAGATTTTTCAGTGACTCTGCTTTTCTCATAAAACAGAAGCATTATCAGGAAATCAAGTGATTTCATTTTTTATTTCCCTATGTGGTTTGAGTGAACAGTTGAGAATTAACAAAGATTTAATGCTTCATCCTGCTGTCACTGAAACAAAATCTAAGTGCTGGTTAATGTCAGAAAAGCGTAAAATGCAGAAATTAGGAGGCAACTGAAGCGTGTGACTCAGTGTGGTCTTTGTGGCAGCTCCCATTAAGCTGTTCTCATTTTCAGAGGATTTCTGTGGGAGCATCACAAAGACACTCAGCTGTGACTGTGGCGCAGCTGGCCAAGATGTGGGGTACACGAAGGAAGTCCCTTCCCCAAAGACTCTGCACTACACAAACAGAGAAAAGACCACAGATAGATGTGATGAGGAAATCAGAGATAGAAATGTGAAATAACAATGGAACAACTTAGGCTGTGCATTCTAAATGCCAGTCACAGTACACCTGCTGCGTCATTGCTGTTAAATGTTTTGAAGACAACACATGAAATTGTATAAAATTGCTGGGAGGTCAAGCTGATCATGCTGATGCCTTTTCATCTCCTGAATCTCTGACTCTAATTGCTCCTCTCTCTGAATGTTGTGCAGTTGCAAACCCAGATAATCCATTTCAATGCCCTCTGTGCAATCCCAAGCAAAGGAGAAAAAAAAATTGGAGTAAAAATCTGTCTCTAAAAATCAATGGCAAGGCATGCACTGACTTCAGTAGCACCAGGATTTTTCCCTCAGAGTTTAATTGAAAGTGAAAAATATTTTTTGAGAAAAATGTGTAACTGTTCAGGTCAAAAGACCCAATAACATGCCTGGCTCTTCCAGGTCTGTGGGCACTGAGAGACAATTTTTAAATGCAACTGACTTTTGGAATGAATTGTTTCCTTTCAGATCACTAGGCAAATTCTGTATTTCCATGTCTTTTTATCTGTCTCTATAGATTTATTTATTGAGATATCTGTGCCTATATCTATCTATCTATCTAGATGTGAAATACTGGGCAGAGGAACATTTTTGCTTGTGTACCTCGCTCCAGTTTTCCCTTGTCTGCAGTTCCTTGCCTTATCAGTGGGGCTTCCCTCAGACCTGTGCTTTTAGCCCGTCAAAGAAGGGACATTACCACTTTAAAAAACCCAACCTCAAACAAAAATGGGAATTGACAAAGTGATCAGAACAATCAGTAATTTTAATGACATAAAGTTGATGTAGCACACTGCAGATGAACCAAGAAAACTCAGGGTGAGGAAGGATATTTTCATTACCTTGTTGGGTGTGGATTAATCAGTATTCTACCTTTTCCATCAGGTTGTGGGGTTTCAGGTCTCCCCACTGCCTCTCGTGTTTTCCTATTGCCACTTCTTCCTTCACAATTAGTTGTGTTAATCACCCAGAAAAGATGAGGCATGCTTGCCAAAGTAACATATTGCTAATGAAACAGGAAGATGTTTTCTCATCCTGAGTTGTATGAATTGCTGTGATTTCCATGAGCAGTGCACAGGAAAGGTTTTCATCCCAGAAGCGTTGGCCAGGACAGAGTTTACACAGCCCATGTGCTGTCACCTGCACTGATGGGCACGAACTGGGACTGGGACACTCACTCTGCAGGGGGAAATTTGAGTGGCCTGACCTTCAGCTGGTACTTCAGTAAAATGCCCACCAAACCAAAAGTAAGGTTATTTCTGCGCAGGGCAAGGAATGGGTGCACTTGCTCATCTCTGAAGGGACTGAAGACAACAGTTTATTCAAAAGTCACTTGGCTTTGAGAGAGACTCCAGACCCAAATCTGCTTTGTGGGGATAACAGGATAGTGGAAGATGAGTAGGAGGATGGTGACAAAATATTAAGCGTCCATTACTACCTACTAAAAGTAAAAGGTGCATAAAATTTAACAATTAGTGACCTTTCAGAATCACTTAAAAAATTAAGGAAAAACTAATAGTTTAGATTTTTTTTTTCCTCTCACAAGACCAAACGAAAAAATTAATCTGTTCAGTGAGTAGCAGCATCCTAGATGAAGGATCCTAGGTTCCACAGTTTCCATATTTGGGCTGAAAAATTAAATAAGTGCTTCCAGGTCTATCATTTCAACAATGGTATTGCAAAGTATGAAGAGAAGGGAAAGAAGCTAATTTTGCAAACATAATATAGCTGGCATTAAAACTCTCACTTTGCATTTCTGTAACAAATTCTGCCCTTCTTTCATTCTAGTCACCCTGAATGACTGCAAGGCCTTAAAAGCCTATGCACAAAACATCTCCAAATGGTGCACAAAATAACTGAAAGTAAAAGCATAGAGGCAGAAACTGTAGAAGTAAAAGGAGAAGAGAATCTTGTTTTGCTGTTATTATTCCAGTATCATTTTTTCTTAAATTACTTTGGTAACTAAACTGCCCACACCTGTATCTGGAGAGAAAGCTCTTCCTTTGCATTTGTCATCCTTTGCAGAGACTTCTTTTTGAGGCTTCTTCACCAGAACAAAGATTAACTGGAATGTTATCCTGGCACATTCCACCCTGCCACTGAATGAAGCTGGACACTGACTTCCTCCTCCAGAGCATGTCTCTTGTGTCATAGAGTGTTGTTTAACAATAGTTCTCCTATGTTGTACAACGCGGCAAGGCCACAGCATCTGCCAAGAACAGTCATTTATCCTCTGTCAGGTGGGGGATATTCTGAGCTGGTACATTTCTGTTTGCAGTGCAATGCCACTTCTAGAGATGGGCTTCATTTCAGCTCTGGGAGCCTCTCAGGAGCTGGGAATCCTTCCAAAGCTGACATGAACTTCTAAAATGAATTCACACCACCACACAAAATGCAGCCTTTTCTCACTGCATGGGTAATCGTGTACTTCTCAGTGTTGGCAAACAGAAAGTGTGCAAAGTTTATTTTGATAGACTATTTACAGCTTCAGTGTTGTGGATGTTGATATACAGACGAATGTTCTTATTGTTCCCAAACATGTACTCCATGAAGGAAGAAAACGACTAGAAATTCTTGTAGTTCCTTCTTGTTTTGTTTTGTTTTGTTTTGTTTTGTTTTGTTTTGTTTTGTTTTGGCTGTGGCAAATTGCATTTTGCTGCAATTCTATCTGCCAAGGATAATATAAATCTCATTACTAAGCTTGACCAAATGTTTGTGTTAGTATTGATACCTTCTGTAATGAAAAACCTGAGGTCAGTTATTTTCCCCCAGCACTTTTGGAGACTATTTTAGACCAAATGTTGGTATTTTTGCTGCTGTTTTTGCAACATGTACTGACTAGTCCATTACACACCCCTCACATTATTTCCCTGTTCTGCCCGCACCGCCCTTGCTTTGGCCCACGACTGCTGCAGTGGTTTGGGGAGAGCTGAAAACACGACAAATTGGGATTAGGGAAGGAGCCAAAGCCTCACCACGTGCAGCAGCACGCTCCTGCCAGCGCGGCCCTCCTGGCAGCCGCAGGGATGCGGTGTTTGGGTGCGTGTCCGTCCGTCCGTCCCGGCTCGGGGATGCTGCTGGAGCGGCTCGGGGATGCTCCGCCTGCCCTGTGCCCTGCCCTGCGCCCTGTCCTGTGCCCTGCCCTGAGCCCTGCCCTGTGCCCTGCCCTGTGCCCTGCCCTGCGCCCTGCCCTGTGCCCTGCCCTGCGCCCTGCCCTGTGGCCTGCCGCGCCCGGGGGGGACCGGGCAGGAGCTGGGCAGCGGGTATCGGGCAGGGCCCGGGCAGGAGCCGGGCAGCGGGGGCCGGGCAGGGGCCGGGCAGCGGGGGCCGGGCAGGGGCCGTGCAGGAACCGTGCAGGGGCCGTGCAGGAACTGTGCAGGGGCTGGGCAGGAGGTGGGCAGGGTCTGGGCAGGAGGTGGGCAGGGGCCGTGCAGGGGGTGTGCAGGGGGCGGGCAGGAGGGGGGGAGGGGCG
>WAAE01025437.1:183312-244721 GCA_013400495.1 Nicator chloris | reverse complement strand
CTGGGCAGGAGGTGGGCAGGGTCTGGGCAGGAGGTGGGCAGGGGCCGGGCAGCGGGGCCGGTGCGCGCATCCCCGGCCCGCCCCGCTCCGCCCGCTCCGCGCCGCGCTGCCCGGGGATTGGGGCTGCCGGGCCGCCGGGGCTGAGGCGGGGCTTGGGTCGGCGTTATTATTTATTTGTTTGGCCGTGCCGCGGTGTTGCTGTGGGCGGCGGTGGCGGCTCAGCCCGGTTCCCCGAGCAGCCCGCGGGATGCGGCGGGGCCGGCGCGGGGGCGGGAGGTGCGCGCCGGCCGCCGCCGCCGGCCCCGGCAGCCCCGAGCGCCTCGCCGGCCGTCACCTTCTCCCTGTGATCTCCCTCTCGTGCAGAAAGGCAGGTCACTGAGGAAACTGAGAACTTGAAAAAAAACAAAAACCGAAAGGAAGAAAGAGCGCGCAACACCAAGCCCTGCGTGTGTGGATGATTTCAGGGCTGATGAGCATCACCTAAAGGAAAACTTTGGTGCCGCCCGGGGAGCCGCCGCGCTGCCGGGATGCGGGCGCTGGCCGTGTGAAGCGCATCCCGGCGGGCGGCAGGGCAGCGCTGCCCCGAGCCCGGCCCTGCCCGGCGCCCGGCACCCGGCACGGACACGGGGCTGCGGGCACGGCGCTGCTCGCCTGCCTCGGGCAGCTGCGGCTCCGCGCCCAGATCTGAATCTAAACGGACTCCTTTTTGTTTATTGCGTGGAGAGGGGTTCTTTCACAGCATCATCTGTTTTGAAGAAAGGAGGGAGGAAGGGGGAGGGTTAACGCTAAAGAAGTCTTCTCTGCGAAGGAAATGCCTTTTGCGCTTTCCAGATGACCTTTTCTGAAAATGTAGCCTCTCCAGCTGACCGGTTTTGATTTTGACTACAAAGTGTTTGAAACTGATCCCTAAGTGCTCCACAAACCGTAGGATGTGTGCCTCCGGGATTAGCAATATGGGGCATCTGTTGTCGCCTCTCCTCTTGAGCCTGGCAGCAGTTTTTTCCAAAGGTAAGTCTCAATCTCTTCCGTTTCACTGCATCTTGTTTCTTATTTTGCATAGCCAGCCTTCGCCCCCTCTCTCTGTAATGCCTTGAGTGCTGATACCCACCGTTCAAGACGGAAAGACTTGGGGGGAGCCGCGTGCTAGGCAAAAACACAGAGGATGCGATGGGAAAGCCTGAGTGGAAGGATCTTCCCTTGGTTGACCACGACAAACAGTCTGGCAGTTTCCTGAGGCATTCGTTACCTCCGTACTGTACTTTTGATCGGGCAGGAGATGCTGCTGCTGCGTTTAGCTGGTAGCTCCGCTTTGGATTAGGAAGCGTTTGTGGTATGGAAATGTGAAATCCCCAGAGGTACAAGCTCTTGGAGTTGGCTGCCCCACCGTTATCTTCTGTGCCGTTTTTCAGATGGAAAGTCCTGTATCTCTGACTGACTGGCAGTGTTTTACTGGACCAGAGAAACAGGTACTTAGTGAAACATTTAAAAGCTTTGATGAGATGCTGTAGCAGGTGTCTGATACCCTGCATGCTGAATAGAGTTTGTCCTGATGGCATCGCTTCAGACAACTCAGTGATTCCTTCTTGGAGCCCTCGAGCTTGTTTACAGTTCGAATCAGAGAACCAGCAGACAGACAGTACACATATTTTTGTGTGCATTTAAAGGAGCTTTAAAGTTTTCATTGATGGCCTCAGCCAAAAGGTGAATGCACTTTTGCAGTACTTAATTTAGATGATTCTGAGCATTCTTGTGAAATATAAATTAGAAGAAGTATACATTTCTACTGAGCAAATACTGTGCATCAGCAGTTACGTTTTGTTAGGAAAACAAAGTTTTCACGTGGTTTAGTCTTCAGAGGGGAATAAGAGCATATGCATTTAATCTGTGATTTTGCAGACATGCTGGTGAAGAGTCCTGCTTATAAATATCCCCATTAAAAAAAGGTATTCATTATTCCTAACACCCTTTTACACTTCCAGAGATCAGCACTTTTCTTTTTCATTAAACGAGTTATTTTAATTAATTAGTTTGTATCCAGAACTGAACTTATTGACACAAGGCAGAATCCAAAGCTATGAATTTCTGTGGTGGTTCCCTGTATCCAATTCCATTCTCCTCCTTTTTGCTTAGAACAGGTAAAGAAAGAAAGGAACAAAATTACAAGTCTTCTCAAATGTTCCCTAAATGCAGTGCCTACGTAAGTCCTGTTCTAAAGTTGCAATTGGAAATGCATTAGCAGCAGGGATTAGGAGTCAGAGTCTTTTCAAGAGATTACTTCATTCACATTGCACACCAGTAGCTTGTGATTGCCCAGCTAGGTTGTAAATGATGTATTTTGTTATAAGCAATATCATCAGTACTTTGGATAGGCTCACAGTGCAGTGAGAGTATGAACTTCTTCATTCCCTGGCTTTTGCTTTGCTGCCCTAACACGGCATTAACATAGTGTTGGACTGAGATTGCAGTTTATTCCAGCATTGGAATAAATGGCATTTCAGTTTTACAGAAGACAGAATTTCTTTTATTGCCAACTCAGCAATGATAGCGTTCATATGTGATTTCATTCTGAAATGTTACTTACATCTCTTTTGAAAATGTATTAAGAAAAATTGCTTCACCAAAGGGGTTGTCAAGCCCTGGCACAGCTGCCCAGGGAAGTGGCGGAGTCCCCATCCCTGGAGGGATTTAAGAGACTGTAGATGTGGTGTAGATGTGGTCAGGGGAGAACAGGGCAGTGCTGGGTTAGCAGTGGCATTCAGTGGTCTCAGGGTCTTTCCAGCCTAAGGAGTTCTATGATTCCATGAAAGCAGACACACAGACCCCAGCAGAATCACTGGTGTGAGCTGTGCTATTGATCTTGCACTTCAGGTATCCAAGATCCTGCTGCTGTGTGAGTGCCAGGACTCTGCTGTTCAGTAATACAGATACCTCTCTTTAATGCAATTGTTTATTTTTTCCTTGGTAACAGACTCCATCTGCACTGCTGTGCCCTAATACACTGGAAGACCAGAAGAGTGTTCCAGAGATTTATAGTATGAACTTCACAGTGTAAAAGGTTGATTCCCACCCCCTCCACGTACTAAGATGAACAGACAAAAAATAACTCAGGCATGATTACTACTACAGGGCATGTTTCTTGGATGCTTTTCTGTTGCTAATAGAAAAACTCCCTCATTTGTGACACGATGACAAAGTTTTCCTAAAGAGATACAAAAGCTTTTAATGTGCAACAGCAATCAGCTGTCTATTGTGCGTAGGGCTGCTGCTTATTCCTCAGAACCATGGCAACACACCTTGTAACTGCACAGTTTCCAAATCTTTCAGGTAATAATGTTGAAGACTTGAGAATACTATTGTGATTTGGCTTTGCTTTTATCTTGTAAAATGCAGAGCTCCAGCCTGAGAAATGAAATGTTGTTTTCATAATGAGCTAAAGATCCTGCCAGGCCAACTTGTCAGTGATGATATAATCCACATGTGTTAATGCACTGCCAGTCTAACAGTGGATGGATGTGGAAGGGCAGAGGTGATTATGCTCTGTAACTGTAGTTCTGGGGCATTTCAGAGCTTTGTCTGCAGCAGAGTTTGCTTGAGTCAGTCCTAGGAGGCCAATGCTTAACCTCAGTCAGTTCAGTATTTTGCTGTTTGTTATCAAAGGTGAGAAGTTCTTGGGAAATCTGCAGTCAAAAAATAACCAGGTCTAGCTGACATTAATGAAAACAGGCTTATATACAACAGGCACAATAATGTGGGCATTTTCTTCTCTTTTGCAAATGGAAAGCCATCAGCTCTACTGGAGTACAATAAAACCTTCAATACTTTGAGCTCCAGGTTCCATGCCTGGCTTAAGTCTAGTATGAAAACAGCATCTCCCATAAGATGCCAAACACTTTTGAGATGTATATTGTGAGATTAAAGATTGAGGAGCTTTTTTCATTATGAATATCTCCAGACAAAACCGGATTTCATTGATTTCAAATTTCCAGTTTAAGCTGATAGTAAAAAACCAAGTGACTATTTTAGTGACTTGTTCTGCTTGTGTTCTACTGAGCATTTTGTGTTCTTCTGTGTCATCCTGCGCAGAAATCTTCCTGCAGGTTGCTCTCTAATGACATCTCAGGCTATAGAGCTGCTGGTTTGATTTCCTTTTTCTCTCAATTTTATTGCAATGGAGGCTTGGCAAGTGTATTAGGCAGGATTTCCTTGTATCCCCTCAGGGTGTTCCCCATAGCTAGAGATGAGCAGAGCACATGTGCAGCGATGCAAATCTCCTGTTAGGGTAAAGTGAGCATGAGGAACCAAGGAAACCAAAGCCCCACATGTCCAGTTTTGGTTCATTCCTCTAGAAAAGTGGTAGTATCTTAGTAATGGGATGTAGTTCTCTACGTGGGATTAAAATCAAAGATTGTTTTATTTGATTTATGAGATGTATTTTTTTCCACTCCTTGGTGGTGGCTAGACAGGAGTTCAGGGTTGAGTTACAGTTCCTATTGACAGATTGTGATGGTGATGATGAGGGACACGTTCTTTTTCTCAAAGGAACAGTGCTGGTGTTGCTTGTGGACAGACCCATCCCCAGCATCTGTTGCTGCAGCTGTGCACTTGGTCTGGATGGAGAATGTGGTGCTTGCTGCTTTCACGTGAGCATAAAGTACCCGTGTGGTCAGTAGGAGCTTTTCTGTGAGCTCTGCCTACAGGCAAAAACCCCCAAAGTTTTCTATAAAACCCTCCAAATAAATTAAATCTCTCCAGCTTTAAGTTCAAGCAGTTCCCTTAAACCCAAAGTTTTTGTGCTTTGTCCCAGCTGCATTGAGCTTGAGGTTGTTTGGGACACTGAAAAAGGGAAGGGGAACATAACTTCTACTTTTTTTGCTCTTGCTGTGTTTCTTGACACAGAGTACTTGTGGGAAAAACCACATTCTGATTCCTTTTCTTTCAGTAAAAATAATAATTTCAGACTAAACAAAAAATTCCACAGATAGACCCATGTTTTATTTGTCAGCTGCAATACTGGCTTAATGTGATTTGGTTTCTAATATTTGCCTGTAATGTTCTCATTTTTTACTTCTGTCTTTTCTTTTATTAGTTCCTTAGGACTGGCAGGCTCTGTGACACCAACCAATGTTTTTGATATTAATAAAAGCAGCTTATTCAATAAAGATCAGTTTTATTTAATAAAGGAGAGAATCAAAAGATAATCTGATTTTTCATGCTGCATTCACATTAAATCAAGCTCCTGAGGTGGTTGTGGATGCCAAGTCTGGTGGCAGTCTATCACGGGTCCTACGATACATAAACATGACTGCAGACAGATTGATTGCAGGGAAGCTGAAGAGGCAGCTGAGATTCATCACAAGTTTGGTTTATAAAGTGGTGCGTTAAATTACTTGATTTTCACCAGTCTTTGTCGTATTGCCTGCTGCATTATTAATGGCAGCTCCAAATGAAGTGGATTTTAAGTAGTTCCGAGACACGTAGATAACACTAATTATCATGGGCAGTTTAAAGTACATATTTGAGGATGTTAGGCTACTTCACCCCGGGGTTGAAATGTGGGCTCAGTTAACTGTAGAATGAGGATTGGCCTCTTCATGTCCCTGATTTCTTCTTTTATTGAATAGACTTAATGCTGCTGTAAGGTGTTGGTCTGATGGCCCCACAGAGCCAAGGGATTGAAACTCTTCATCTTCCAAAGCACAGCCTGTGTGGAGGAATGCAAACTTCCATTTCCCCCTGCAGTGTTGTGACCTAACAGGACCCAGAGGAGGGTGTAACTCCCAGCTCTGCTACAGCAGTTACATCCATAGAACGGGTGGGATCCTGAGCCCAGCAGTCAGGACAGGGGCTTTCAGTGCCTTCAGCAGGCTGTAATTCAGAGTAGACAGTTTTCTGGAGTGGTGTTTTTCAGCCTGTAGCCCACACACCAGTGGTGATTCATAGAACATCTGAGCAGTGTTGTGAAACCAGTGCCAGAAACCTTCTGCGTGCAAGCGAGAAAAAAGCGAGGGGAGGAAATGGGAGTAACAAGGCTGCTTTCAGACTGCATCCCAACTTGTGTCTGCTTGTAAACAAAGACCTTTGTGACATTACCAAAACCAGGGCACTCTGCAAGATGCTCTGGGTTTCTTTCAGAGGGTTGGATGGCCCTTTTCCTTGAAAGGGCTGAGAAAAACCACTGTAGTGAGACTAACTGTGGTGCTTGGAAGTGTTGCTGTGAGCTGTTTGGTGTTGCCTCGGTGCTTCAGACACAGGCACTGCTGGTGAGTGTTTGTGATCCACTGCAGCAGAGGTTGGTTGAAGTCACCACTGAGCAGTGGCTCAGCGGAGCAGAGCAGGAGGACCCTGCCAGTCACTGGTGCCATCTGCACTCTGGGGTCAGTTCACTGCCTCAGAGCTTCTGCTCTGCACAGAGGATGCTTGTTTGTGCTCACACCCGCACTGCTGGGAGTTTTTAATCAAGGTTTCCAGAAAGGTTCCTTCAGGGAGTTTTCTCTGCTGCAGACAATTGTCTCCCTGGAAGTGGCTCAGCAAAATGCACTTTTGTTTCTTGTCCAAACAGTGTATAGAAGGTTGGTAGTGCTCTCATCGATGTTGCCACATTTCCCCAGATTTACAAAACAGAAGGCTTCTTTCCTCCTCCTGTAGTCACTTCACCTTCTCACAGGCCCATCTGGCTGTGTTTTTAAAGTTCCTTTGAATTGGTTTGGTTTGTTTAGTTATTTGGGGGTTTATTTGCAAATAAAGACTTTGCCACGAAGATGTTTTGGCTGAAGTGTTTTAGAAATTTGCTATGGTAATGGTTTGTAAGCAAAACAGACCCACATCTGAAAACAACCATGTGCATTCTAAACTGTGGGAAGGGGAAGGATATTGAATAATGTAGCTCTTACAAAAACAACAAAAGAAATCTGTTAGCTGGGTGTATATAAAAAAAGCAGCAGGGGTAATAATAACAAGCACCACAAGCAGAGGTGTGGAAAGATGTGAACACACTCTTTACCCTTGAGGAACACAGCTTTGAGATGGACCAAGGAGCAACAGGAGTTCCTCTCCAGCTGAACCAGGGTGCTCCACATCTTGTCTTTTGATGTATTTGCTTTTAAGAGAGGCAGACTGTTGAGCAGACAGTCTGCAGATCTCTTGCTGAGGAGCAAGGCAGATGTCCAGATAATCACACAGATGAGTCTGCATGTCTTGCATGCTAAAAAAAATCCTCCAAGTCACAGAGTGTAGTTTCATCTAATGCTAAATGGTCTCATAACCTTGAATTTTGTGGGCCCTCAACATCACTTGCTTTTTATTTCTATTTTTAAGAGTGTAGTTTTATGTCTTCAGTATACATCATGTAAATTCATTGCAAGAGGAGGAACCCAAAGGTGGCAGAGGTAACTACTCAGTGGTGTCTCTGAATATTGATCTAATCCACAGTATAGGGAAGGAAACAATTCCAGTTAGTCTTCAATCCACTCACATACCAAAGATTCTGGATTAGCACATAATTGTGTCCTCCATTTTCTGCTGAGCCATAGTGACTCATTCTGCTTGTCTTCATGAGAATAATGGTGATTTGCATCTACTTATATTGGAAATATCTGTGTTTATCCTTTGGTGTTGCATCTCTGTGCTAATGTAATCAGCCTTGCTTGGTTAATTTTGATTTTCTGGTACACATGGAGTAGTTCTCTTTCTTGTCTGTGTGTGTCAGATTCCTACATTTAACTTGCTGTTTTGCTGCTAGCAGTGGGGTATATTGTCTGGTTTTCCTGCTCTGAAGGAAGGCTTGATGTTGTTTCTGTGGATTGTGTTTTGTGCTACTGTTGAAAGAACTATTCAGCTCTGCAAAACTTAGCAGTGTGATAAATCTGTAAACACACTGTGTACCTGCAGTTACAGTCCTGTCATCCTTACCTCGTTCTCAGAAATTAAAATAGGATCTAGTTTGCTCAGGGTCACAAGTCTGTAGCTCTAAAGATGAAGAAGGATCTCTTAATGTGGTCCACAGTCCAGGACTTGGGGCAGAACTGAGCAGCTGATTGTGCCCAGCAGAGGAAAAAGGTGCACACACACTGGACATTGATTGCCACACGTGGTGCCGAGTACAGGGAATACTTTTGCTCTCATTTTCCCTGTATTTGTTGTGTTTAGGATCTGGGTAACCCAGAGTTAGGGGCTTTGTTAGGTGCTGTGCTCACCTACAGAATTAGCCACTCGTCTGAAAACACTGAACACCCTTGTCCTTCCTTCTCTAGAGGAGTGGGAAAGGAGCATGAGCACAAGGAGCCTTACAATGTAGCCCTGTGTTAGTGCAGTCTGCTATGTGACTTACAAGTTCTGTCATGTTCTCAGACTGTCACGGCAAGGCCATTTCCCGTTGTCACCCATGAGTTTCTTTGTACCCACTCCCAGAATTCTACTGCAGTGCCAGCTGCCCAGCAACCTTGTGAATCAGGTGTGAAAGATGGGGGTCCAAAGCATAGTGGACACTTCTCAAAACCTTCTGTGAGTCTTTGGGTTGTGCTGTCCCTGTTAATGCCAGAGAGTGGTTACCCCTCCAGCGAATAAAAGCCGTGTGTTGTTTCAAAGCTCAGTCTGGTGCTCTGCATAGATCTGCCCCTGCTCACGGGGGGTTCCTCAGCTCCTGCTCCCTTGTTCCATGTCCCTGTCCATATTTCTGGGCTGTGAGCCTGCCCTGACGTTGCTGTGCTCTGCTCTCCTCGGTGGCTGCCCGTGTCCCCTGCAGCACTGTCTGATAGGAGATGATTTCTTGCATACTGAACACTTGTGCACAGTGGGATTCTGTTCTGTGCTCCTGACTCTTTGACACCATCTGCCCAGCAAAGTGGTTTTAATGGGTTTCCACTGAGCCAGGCTGTACTACAGCCCTGGCAGCATGCTCGGGATTTTTAAAAATAAACAAAATCTCTTCAGACAAGCCACACACGAACACTGGCATCTCCAGCAAAATTGAGGATTTCATACTGTTTGATATTTTGTAGAGTAGAAATATCTCTGTTAGATAGGCTCTGAAGTGGGAAAATGACTGATAGCTTGGAATGGCCTTCTGATAGTACTGGTTTATTTTTTAAAATGACCTTATAAAGCATTATTTTCCATCCCATTTTTAAAGTCAGGTATTATTATCCTTTTACAAAAATGCAGTTGTTCTACCTTGTTAGACTTCTTTATGAGAGCAGGGGAATGTAGTGGTTCATGATGGTGATTTAGGAGTGAGGGTACCCACTGGCTTTCTGTAACCTTTGAAAAATCACTCCAGTTCCCTTCTTTCCCTTTTTTTAAAACTATCTTGTCTGCTCAGAATACAAGGTGTTCAGAGCAGGATCTGGTTTACCTGCAGCTATACAGCACCTGCTGGAGACTGTACCACATGAAAATAATTAATTTCTAGCATCTGTGTTAAAAATTGGAATGTGACATTCCGATTGCTGGGCAACGTGAACTGCTCAGAGGCCTGTAAGAACAGAAAAGAAGAATGGAGGAAGGGAAAAAATAAAGATACCATGAAAGTATCTGTGTGATTAAAATATTCTAAGAGATTGAGTAGATGCCATCTCCTGATGTTACAATTAATATGCTATCTAAGCCTTTTCAAACAGCACCATGATAAAGGGAACATAAAAAGCTTTTTATAAGAAGATGTCATAAAGATGGTTTTGTATTTATTTCTGCTGTAATCCGCGTTAATAAACTATTGAAATATTTTCAATGTCTTTATTAACGATGCAACAAACCACTTATGAAAAAGTGGTACAGATCTTAGAAATATTTCATTCCTTTTTGCCCCTTCGAGTCTTTGGGGTTTATTTTAAGCTCCTGCAGTTCCGTAAGTTGTGAACACAGTGGCCAGTGGTGATAATGAGATGGTGAAAAGAGCTCTTGGCTGGTCCCTGTGGTATTGAGGGGACGTGGAAATTGAAAGAGTCAAATGGATTCTTCTGACCTGAGCTAACTTGTATGAACACTCAGAGAATCAGACACAATCCTGTTCGCTGGCCTTTCCCTTCTTTTATTCTAAATTACGTGGAGTCTGACCTGGATCCAGGTTCAGGTTAGAAAAAATATAAAGAAAATATCACTGTGAATCCCCTTGACAAAGGAGGTGGCATTTCCCAGTGCTGCCCACCAGGCTGATGTTTTGAGTGGTATCTCCGTGCTCCTTTATTGTTGTTAATTATTCGTTTGTCTAAAGCTAACTAAGGTAAATATTTAAGATCTGTGGTCTTCCACAGGTGTTTGCTGCTGCTGTTACCTTTTTTCCCCATTTGTCCTGTCATAACTTTGGATATTGCTGAAGATGTTCCCTGCTGTTTCAGCTGCAGCAGTTTACAATACAAATATCAGCATCAACTGTGTCTTTGCTTGCCTTTTTATTTAGCCTCTTTATCTGAGCAGCAGTAGATCACAGTAATGGTACAGTAATCACTGGTGAAGCATGTATTTGTTTGTTTTCATTCTATTTCTATGCAGTCATGTGCTCCTTTCATTCTTTCATCTGTTCCTGTCAGAATTATGAGTTTGGTTTGGATCAGACCCTGAAGAAAGATAAATGCTTGTAAGTGAAGAATACTCAATACAGCAGACCTTTGTTCCTGTATTTATAGTTTGGTGCTTAGAATGTCTGCGTGTGCATTATAGGTTCTCATCAAAGAATCAAATTGCGTCAATAATAATAAAATGATGGTTCATGAAGAGATTCTCTTCAACTGTCCTCCTTTCAGCAGCTCCAGAAAAGAACGATGACTTTGGCAGGCTGCCTGCAGTGCTGCCAGCTCTGGGCTTTGGCAGCCCAGGTGAGGGGCAGTGAATTCAGGTGCATGTTCACGGGGAGCATTCCCAGACCGTGGAGGATTTTAGCTGTTGCAGTAGGTCAGATGAAATTTCTCAGGTACTTAACTCTCCCAGCCCCTAGGTATTCATGGCCTACAACTTGTCTGGAAAGTTGTTGGGAGACAGTGAAGATCAAGGGATGAAGAAAAGTCCTCTTCCAAATGCTCAAAGGGTCCTGCAGGATGTTATTTGGTGTAAGAGAGCTTTTCCAGTGTCTCAGTTCATCCTGTGAAGTGCTCAAGCCACCCTTTTTTCCTAACAAGTTCACTCTCGTTTGTTTTCCGCCTGGGAAGAGCAGCCCTCTAATGCTCACATCTGTGGTGGCTGCACGTTCCCTCAGCCCCTTTTGAGCCTCTCTTTGACTTGCTGCAGATGTTTGCTGCCAGTTTGATCAATTTGTCACAGGAACTACACGTTCTCCCACTTGTTCTGTCTTCTTCCTACAAACAGGCACTACAAAATCTCCTCTGGAATGGTTGTGGCAGTTTCAGTTGTCTTTTGCCCTTCTTTGACATCTGTCTTAGGAAGAGCTGATCATTGTATTCCTTCTAGTCTAAATCTGACCGGGCCTCAGCAAATGTTACTTCCAGTACCTTGTCATTTTCTTCTCCAATTTCTGAATAAATGTTTCTCTCAGATACTCAGCGATATTTCCTCCATAATTCCTGCACTTTGTCTTGCCCCCTTATTTATAGGTCAGTGCTGCTGCTGTTCTCCTTCCAATACCAAGTCTTGTTTTCAGCAGTGGGATGAGAAGAGGAATCACAGAGCAAAACAAGCCATATATAATCTCAGACTGAGAGATAACATTGAACTTTAGTACTGACCTATACAAGTTATCAGAAAATAATTGAAACTCTAGGCTGGGAACCCAGACAATTAAGATTGAGGGCAAGCAAGAAGAAGTTTATGGAAGTTGGAAGACAAGAAGAAGAAGAAATAAAGATCAAACTCTGTGTTGTGCTACTCCTCTGCAGAGCAGGAATTGGTAGTGAGGACGGGATTGTGAAAGTTGCCTGGTGAAGAAAATCAGGACGTCTGTGCTCTGCTCCAGGCAGACAGGGTGTGCACAGCCCCTCACCAGAGCCATCCCAGGAGCTCTCATGGCTGCAGTTACACAACTCTTGATCTTCTCCTCTGAAACTTGTATTCCACCAAACTGCAGAGTTGCCCTCATGTTAATTAAAGCAACTTAAATTAAGAAGACAAAATCCCTTCTTTACACTTCAGTTTCAGACTAAAGCAAATATTAAACTACCATAAATTTTCATGGAATAAATAAATCCTTGTTTTGCTTCTGCTGAGTGCAAGTTGCAGCAGCCAAGATAAAGTTTTGCTTATTTTCTCAATAATCTCCTGTGAAATGGTTTGTACTTTATTTCACCCGCCTGAAAGGAAAATCAGAACAGCTGATGCTCAGCCACTCCTTTGCACTCAGTGGTTGAAAATAACTCCTTTTGGCTTTGCAGTAAAATATTCTCACATGCACACAAGCTTCATCATTCTCACCTCTTTTTTCCAATAGTAAAAAGTCTCTCTGCACATTCTAGCCTTTGCATAATGGAAGCTCTCACACTTTCCAAATACTCTCAGTGTCTTCCCTTGGCCAGCAGGCCAAGGGTGATAGCAGGAAGGTTTTGTTTGGTTCTCAGCTCCTGCAATAGAACTTGCCTTCTGCCCTGCACGGGTAGGCATCAGCTGGGAGCAGAGAGCTGCTGCATTGTGTGCTCCTGGGGATGCAGCTGAGAGAAGGAAATAATGAAACCACACAGCATTGCTGTGAAAACTCTGCTAAGTGCTGTGAAAACACAGCTGGAAACAATAAGCCTTCAGGAGTCAAGGTCTAACTTCACAGGAACAATGTTCAGGATTTTTGTAATTTGGCTGTAGAAAATGGTTCTGACAGACCTTCCCTGGAAATTAAAACCCTACTTTACAGGGATAGTGCAGGTGCAGTAGTTGACCAGTGGTGCTTTCCTGTAATTTGTGTGTTGGATTTTGTTCACTTAAATCTAGACTGAAAGCTGTAAACAGAAAAAAAAATTTATAATAATTCTTTACTGTGCTGAGTGTGATCTGAAAAGGAGCATGGATGGTAGAGCTGCTCAGTGACAGAGTCAGCCTCAGCTGGGGCTGCTGCCATCTCTTTCCTGGGTGGCATTGGCATTTCTGCAGTCGAGTAATGAGCCATGCAGAGAGCTCACAGAGACAGCTGAAAACTAATATTTTTTCCTCATTTATAGAGGTTGGGCTTTTTCTTTGCAGGCACCAGCTCCAGTAGCACTGCAGCTGCCTACTGAGATGGCTGAGCTCCTTGACCTGATGGAAAACTAAGGGACCAAAGAGAAAAGCTTGTAGGCTGCAATTAATGCTTTCTTTTTGTAGCATCAAACTGTACATCCAGTAATCTGTTCCCAGGCCTTTTCATTGTCATTCCCTTGCAGAAAACATCATGATTATAGAACCAGGTGGTGTTCAACCTTAGCTGTTGTTCCAGCATAGAAAGCAGGCAAAATGGAAAAAGGCTTGACAGTGATCACTTGGTATATTTATAATTGCCATTTCAGCTGATGGGCCTCAGCAAACTAACACCCAAACAAAATTCTGAACAAAACAGAGACACTTTTTAAAGAAGGGAATGGTATAATTTTAATAATAAGATAAAGCCATGAAAGTTAGCTAATTCTATGTAACAAATATCATCAGTCCCTTCTTCCTCATTAATTGCTTTTCATGGCACAGTTGAAATTTTTGATGGGGAGGGAAAGCCTCCCTCTGTTGTTGATAATGTGGGCATCACTACATTTTATAATTTTGGATGCAGCTGCAGTATTCCAGCCCCAAGTGGGCACTACTTACTTGTATGCTGAGCATTTTGATGGGTGAGTTGAGAGATTTTGGAAATTATCTTTTTATTCTTAATCCAGCCAGACTAATTCTGAGGAGCTGAATTCTGTAGCAGTGATGACAGAGGCTGCAGGATGGGAATGAAGATGGGAGACACAGGAGTTTCCTTCAGGTTTTGTGTCCTTTATGTCCTCTGTGCCCCAGTCACAGAGCTGTGGTCACTTTCTGCCATCACCCGTGGCTGATGTTGCAAACACTTCCGAAAAACTGAGCATCCCTCTTTCATGGGATTTATGATTCCATAATCATAATCATGGATCATGAATCTGTGGGCTTCCTGCTTCTCTCCCACCACCAGAATCACTCAGGAGCAGACAAATTCCATGTGGCAGTTGGAGCTCTGTCCCAGGTACCACTGCTATGCAGTGTGTGTGTACTGAGGTGCAAGGACTCTCACAAATGCTCACTGATCTGCATCAGAGTTCCCTTTTTTGTCCATCTGGATTCTTAAGGCATTCAGCCTTTAGGTCAAACTGGGAGCTCACAGGAGGGTTTTATTCCATTACAGCAGAATGGTGAGACCAGCATGAGGGCAAGTGGCTGTCTGAGTCATGGCCCAATTCCTAATTACACCTGTGTGCTTCCCTAATGGAATTGAAGTAAATGATGTTGTTGTGTGAAAGCACTGATATTGTATTTATTTCTAAGTTCATTCGAAGATGTCAGCGTGTAGTCCTGAGGATGTGAAAGAAAGGCAGAGCTTGTCAGCCTCCCTGGCTGCTCTGAATTACCCCAAAACTATTGGAAATGAAAGGTTCAGAGAGCACAGATGGAATAGATTGAAGCTTTGAGTGAATTGAAAGGGCAAGTTTGCTGGCTAATCGTGATCTCTGTGGAGAGAGGGATAGCTAATAGATTGAAATTGTCAGACATTGTGAAGTCCTCCAAAGAACTGCTTAAGGCATTTCACTTTCCAGTTCTAGCTTGTGTAGCTGCCTTCTCTTTAATTAAAATAGCTTTTGTTTCCATGTAATTAAAATAAAACATGGAAGCATGTAATACTTAGTGAATATGTGATGTCGGAATGTCTTATCTTGGTTGATTGTTTTCCTGCTTTTAAGATAACATTATTGCATTAATACATCTGTTTAGCAATACATTTCTTCCCTCTGTCGATGAAGGCTAGATTGTTAGAAGCATCTGGTTTTAAATTTAAGAACCAAAATGCTCCCAGCTCAGTGGATAGAATCTTGTCTGGAGTTCAGGGATGCTGATGTGGTGTAAGAACTGTTACTATTAGAACAGAAAAGGATGAAATTGATGAATTCAGAATTTCTGTTCCCCTGTATATATTCAATTTCCCAGTGTTATCTTCTGATGGCAGAACTTTGCCTTGAAATTCAAAGTCACTTTCAGATCAGTCACGAATATCTGATAGTTCATCATTCACTCCAAACCCATGTCCACGATGCAGAACTTAAGATTGCTTGGAAACTGTCTTGAAATAGTTTTACAGATATCAGGTTCCTTCACATTTTTGTATGTTAGAGCCAAGCCTGAATTTTGTTGAAAGAGCAAAGAAACCCCATAAAATCCCAGGAAATACAGTGGCAGTCCTGCGTGCAGCAGGAGTTTAGTGTCAGAAGGCTGGGATTGGATTAGTGCATCAAGAACTTCAGGGGTTTGTGGAGGAGCAGCCAAATCAGCCCAGCCTTTCCCTGAGGCAAATGAACATCAGCAGTCCTGATGTCCTTTCCAAAGAAATTCACATCGATTGGATTGTTGTTAAGATTTTCATTGATCACAGCATTGAGCTTCCCCGGGACTGCACAAAGGAGAGCTCTCTTGCAAGGCCGTTTTTCATCATTCCCAAATAATGCTTTCATGCTTCCTGTATACACAGAACAATCCATAGCTGCCTTCTAAAATTAAATTCCTCTTACATTGTTTCAGAGCTGGATAATATCACAATATTCACTCTGCACAGCTGGTGGGCCCAGAAGATGATAGGCAGGGCAGTGAAATCAGACATACTCCAAGCAGAGCAAACCTCCATTTTTTAGAAAACAATCCCTTTTCACATATTAAGACGTTTACACACAGGTTTTTCCACATGTTCTTACAAGCTTCAGTCAGGTGAGCTGTGTGTATATAACTTTGGAGACACTGGCTACTGAGAGGTGAGTTAAAACATTGGAGTAATTCAGTATTTATTTCCCTTGAGACTTTCCTTGGAGTATCTGGTGGGCATCTGGTTCAGAGGCAATTCTCCTTGGGAGGCTGCCTGTCTGAGGAGCTCCACAGTTACCATGACAAAGACCTCTTTTCTTGATTGATCTGGGAGGGGAAGGCAGGAGCAGCCAAAGAGGGGGAGAAGAAAGTAATCCTGAGAGAGGTGAACTTGGCCATTGCTTGCGGAATATAACAGGACACCCTCAGCCTCCTGGCAGGGTGTGGATGGGGCTGGCTGTGGATTTGCTGCTTCCTGCCTTTGTTTCCCTGCCCTGGACACACACGGGGAGGTGATACTGTTGTCCGGAGTTCAGGTCTTAAAGCCACTAACCAAATTTACTGTTTTTGCAGCCTGTAAGGCCCTCTGGTCTCTCCATTTAGAACGTCAAACATGCAGTTAGACCTTTATTCATTGTTTCACCTTTGTACTCAGTCTAGGATTGCACATTTAAAAAGGAGCATTCTCTTTGTTTTGATCACCTTTAAAAGGGCAAAGCTTGTTCCTGTTGATTCCTTGTTCCTGTTAATTACCTTGGTAATTAAAAGCTGTTGCTTTCCAGTTTGAATGTTCTGGTTCTCTGTTAAGCAGGTCCTGTTTTACCTTGATAAGGTAAGACTTGATTGCTCTCTGTTTAGGTTAAGGACATTTTTAGTGCCCAGTATTGAGGCCTTTTTAATGCACCAAAATCAGCTCCTGTCTGAGCCTTGTGTGACCCTGACAAAAGGACTTTATAACTTGATACAGCCCAGTGCCTCTTCTGGCCACAGGCAGCTCTGATGGAGACAGCTGTAGCGTTGGTGGCTTCCCAATCAAATATAAAAAGTCAGATTTCAACCCCTGTCTTTGGGGTTTTGCAGCCACAATCAAAGTCCTAAGTTGGCCCTCAGTTGGAGGGAACAGCAGGTCTCTGTTTTTGGGTGGTTCCTGGGACCCCTTGGAATGGTGTCACACCCATCCCAAGGCATCACAGCCTCAGCATCCCCCTGGTGCTCCTCTGCTCTAAATGTCTCTGTCAGTAACAAATGAGACAGGTCGTGGCACAAAGGAGAATATTGAAAGGATCAGAAATTAAGTGCTTTAATAAAGTGTCGGTGAGGCACTGGGATATGGTTAGATTTTTGTTATTATTAATTCAAGGAGGGGGGAAATGCTGTAAAATTAACACAACCTCAGCTGAAGTTTATGGCTTTGAAGAAAGTGGTGCCTCAGAGGAGTAGTAGGACTCAGGCTTGATTAAACTGGGATTTCAGAAATTCTCTGCACTGAGCAAAATAAAAAGGCATTCAATCTAATTAGATAGAATTGTGGAGGGAGAGGAGGAAGAGAGGTATTTCTGACCTGTTGGCTTTTTATATAACCTTTAATCCATGGGATGTGTTTGTAGCTATTTTGGTAGATCTGTTTTTCTTCTCAAGGGAATTTGGCCTCGAATTGTAACCTTTTGATAACTTTGCTTAGGAAAATCTGAGGAGAAAACCTTCTCATGGTCCTGTTAATATATACAGACTTTCAGGAGGCCTCTTCTGTATTTTCTCCTGATGAAGGTTCATATTTTGGCCATATCCTGTGCCTCTGTTCCATTTCTGTTGGGTTAAATGGCTTTCCTGCAGTTTTGATTTCCGGAATGTGCATCTAGTTCAAGGGCTGTTAATCCTTATACACTTTTGAGGAGCTAATTGGTACTCACTTTGCAGTTGCCTATTAAGGTATGAGTATAAAAAGATGTAGAGATATGTTTAAAGATAGCTAACGTTATGCTTTTTAAAATACATTGTGGTCACAGTTTTAGAAATGCCAGATAATATTTTTGGAAAGTCTCTACTACATTGTGAATGTCCTCAAGAAACAGAAGAGAGTTGTAATTATGTGCTTTGAAATGGAATGAATCCTTGACCCTTTGGAGAAACAAAATGGTATTTGTGTGTAGGGACTGACACAGATTAATTTTGATCATTTTCCAGTCATTCCAGTCTTTCCATCTTTGCATTTACTTCAGGTTATCAGGCTTCAAAGTCCCCCTGCACTCTGTGACAAACAGACCTAGGCCAGGGAAACACTGTTCCCAGGGGGAGAGTTTAGGGGTGACCAGTGACATTGCAGAACAGTTTCCAGTGCCAGTGTTCTTTGCCATTTGGGTGTAAATCTATGTTCATGCAATCCCTGAAAGGCTGAGAAGCCCAAGATATGCTTTTACTATCAACTTCCAATTTGTATGGGCAGCTTGGCAATCAGTGAGAATACCAGCCAAGGTGCTGTGCACATTTGAGGTAAAGCCTCAGGTAAAGCATGCTATAAAACATTGCTTAGGCAAGGAATTCCTGGTGCCATGGTGTGTCACAAGGTTAAACCAGTGGGAGTTATGTTTCCTTCTCAAAGCATTTTATTCCTAATATTCTTAAATTAGGCCGATTTCAGAGCTGCAGCCTACGAGAAAGCCAAAGTTCAGCAGAGAGTTTGATTTATGATGGTTGCAGCTGGTGTTAAAGCTCATTTGCTGGTCTCATGTTTGCTGTTGTTCCATTAGTGCTGCCTTTGCTTGCTGCTCATGCTGGGCTGAGTAGCTGCAGAACACACCCCAGCTCTTTGTGCTTCCTGACTTTGGTGTCTGGGAGAATTTGGGAGGAGGAGAAGGGAGTGCTCAGCTCCTGCAGAGTGGCTCGTGCTCCAGACGATGTTCGGTCACGTTGGATTTACGTGGCAGCACTGGGGGAGGATTTGCCTCACTCTGAGCAATTTCACCATTCTTTTTGCTCCTCAGGGGCCTGACTAAACCCCATTCAGTATGGATTGGTTTATTTCCAAAATTGTGAAGGTTTACTTGAAGTAAAAAGTCTTGGTTGGAACTGCTCCCTATTTTATTTGTGATTGGTTTGTATGTACTAAGGATGGATAACAAAACAATGAAATAATTGTTATGCTGTTCAAAACCTTTGTGATTAATATGGGAACATGATTTGATGTTTTCTAGTATGTAAAGCTGCTGGTTGTGTTTCTTTCTTTTACAATATTTGATTCTGTTATGTCTAAATATTTAGTTACATCTATGTAACCAGTGACAGAAACCACAGCAGAACATTTCAAAATAAATATATTGTATTAGTAAATGAAGCATCTGTATGCCTGCATTAATAACAGCCCATGTAGTACCTTCAGAATTCAATCACTGCAGTGGCTTAAGCTGAGGATTTGGCTGTAGCAATTTGTGTAATGGAGAAAACACCTGTTACTGAGTAGTGGTGAATGACTGGATTTTATTGGTTCATAACGAAACTTGGAGGTTAAGATCTTTGTTTTGTGAAACAGATGTTTAATTCTGAGCCTGGGCAATTGGCTCTTTTCTGTCTGAAGACGGAAAAACAATGGATGTGTTGGATTACTGCAGACTCTGTAATTGAGTGTGACATGTATTAAATCAGCCTTTCCCAAGGCTTTTGGTGTTTGCCTCTCTGAACTGTAAATTTTACTTGACTTTCTCCCTGCAGGTGGCATGGGAACAGTTGGTGCCTGTTTCATGTTTCTCTGATGGGAAAATATTCCAGGTTTGCTGTAAAGGCACAGCCACTTCCATGGGGGTAAAAGACAAATTCTCTGGGATTTTTGCCTCAGACTGTAACGTGAGATGATGAAAGGGAAGAGCCCTTAAAAATAAATCCTGCATATCCTTTGGTTTTCCCGAATGCAGAAACAGAACAGTTCAACGTGCCAGGGTGTGCCACAGCCCTGGGAGCACCAGGGCACTCTGGGGGTGTTCAATGAACCAGACACTTGGAAAGGCTCATTAACAACACCCAGCCTTCATCTCAGCCGTCATCATCCTCTGCTGATTGAAGCGTGAGGAACCTGTTCCACTGATGAGACACTGTCTGGCTTAATTGTAATCTGATTTTCAAGAACCCTGACTAAATTCAGCTGCTTGTTACCTTGATGTAACGACGGAGCAGTTTCTGGGGGATTACTCTGGATTCACTTTGCTTTAACAGGAAACAGAATTTATCTCTTTAGATTTCAGCAGGAGGAGAAACTTTCTAATTAGAGTAATTTCTGCTTTCCCAGCACATATATTTGCTACATGTGCTTTCCCTCACCTTATTCCCTAACATGGCAAGCCTTTATGAGATCTTTAAAAATTGACATCTGTTTTATTTTAAAAATTACTTTAGGAAGACTTTGCATTTGAGCTCCTTGTTTTATGATTTACCTTTTTGATGTATCAAAAAAGAGAAAGAATTTGAAATTAATAGTTGAGGAAAAATAGCTTTGTTCATATAATGTATCTGTAACTCATTTAAAAACCAAATATTTGAAAAACTGATTTTCAGGATATATATATAAAGTAAATAACTGTACCAGGTAACAAGCAGTTTAACTTGTACTGGTGTAACAAGAAAATTCATTTTCTACTGTTCACTCAGGTGCCCTTCAAGCTGGCACAATGTTCAAAGCAGAATTTTCTTTTGTATGATCTTCTCACTCTTAGAAAAAGTTGAAATCAATTCGGATGCGTTTATTAATGGTTCTTTTAATTAGTTAGCTAATGGCTCCATTTACAAGGCTGGCTGCTTAAGTCCTATTACCTGCTGATTAGAGTATAATACTTATTGATCTCTCTGCACTGTACTGGGCAGATACATCCAGATTCCCTGCTAACAAAGGGAGATCACTCACTGCCATGTTTGGAAGGTGTGTGTCTGTTCCTGATCAGCTCCTGGGAGTGCCGGGTACAGGGAGGGTTTGAAGGTGTGTGTCTGTTCCTGATCAGCTCCTGGGAGTGCCGGTACAGGGAGGGTTTGAAGGTGTGTGTCTGTTCCTGGTGAGCTCCTGGGAGTGCCGGGTACAGGGAGGGTTTGAAGGTGTGTGTCTGTTCCTGGTGAGCTCCTGGGAGTCCCGGGTACAGGGAGGGTTTGAAGGTGTGTGTGTTCCTGATCAGGTTCTGGGAGTGCCGGGTACAGGGGAGGCAGAGTGAGGTGTTAACCTGCACAGAAGGCTTGGGGTGTGTGACATTCTCCCTGGCTGTGCCCTGTGCTGTGACAGGCTGGCTGTAGAGAAAGTAATCCTTGTCTTTCAGAGACTGAGGGCAGACACAGCAGGGACTCTGTGGGGATGGAAACCCTGCCCTTCCCCTGCTGTGAGCTGGATAAGGGCTGGAGACTCTCAGTCTGAGCCTGAGAGCAAGGACTGCTTGTGCCAGGGCACTGAATCCCCTCTGAAATGTGTTCTATTCCATCACATTGGGTTTTCTCTGCTTTGTGGGGCTCAGTGATCCAGTAGAGCTTTGTGTGAACTGGGATAGTTTGCAGAGAGCTTCAGTGTGTGTGTAAGCTGCTCTGATGATGCAGTTTGTATTCCAGTGACAGCCCCACATAGGGAAATGGTGACTTCCACAAGGCCTTCCATTGGCTTCTTACATTTTGAATTACCTAGAACATGATTTTAGAATAAAGTCCTTTTTCCATATAGACCAGAGCCAGCAGCTGAAAATTACTCCTGGCAACTCTTCTGAACTCAGTTCCAGCAGAAGAAAGTTTGTGTTCTTTTTTTTTTGTCCCTCCATGGAGTCAAATGAGCTTTACAGGTGGCTGGGATCTCTCCCTAACATTTATGAATTCTCTGTGTCACAGCACACACACAGCCCTGAGACCATTACTGAGTCCCAGCTGGCTGTGGGATCCTGGCTGTCCTTTGACAAGATGCTTCAGATCGGTGTGCCTGGCTTTCCTGGCAGCAGCCTGGCAGCTGAGCACAGGGCAGTGCCCTGTGGGGCAGAAACGGTGTTCAGAGCCCAGGGGGGCTGGAGGACAGACACTGTGCTGTGTGTTCTGTCACGGGGTACAGAAATAACTCTGCCATACTGACAGTGGTAGACAGGAGAAAGGGAATATCCTTCTTTGTTTATAGGAATGGCACCCAGCTGCTCTTCAGCAGATGAAGAAAAACCTTCCCCAAGACATTTGATTAATCTCTTGTGGTTTGAAGAGTGTGTGATACCCTGAAGAGAGTGGAGGTGGCAGTTTGGCTGTGTACTCTGAACCTTCTGACAAAGCAGCATTTCTTAAATATTGGTGAATAATGCTCCTTTTAACTTTCTGCTGTGATGAACCTTCCTTAGCTGCGCTTCCTTCACAGGGACAAGATAAATGTAAATTCCTCCTAGAGCCCCTCTGTACTTGTAGCAAGTGAGTGTTGCTGTATTGATCACTTAGTCCAAGAACAGTGAGAAATTGAGCTCCTGACTTTGATTAATACACAACACATCTTTTCTCTTCTCTGGATTAGCATAATCATTACAGGCTGGGAGTGTGTTTGCACTCACAATATCCTTGAGTAGCGGTCAAGGAATTAATTACACAAAGAGAATTCTTTGCTAAGAATTTTCTAAGTGTGGTTGTTAAAGGAGCTCTCTCCTGCTGAGTCTTCACTAAAGCCTGGCCAAGGGGCAGGAGTAAATGTATGGATCAGTGGTCTAAGCCCTGAAGAATGGTAGATGATGATCTTTCCAGCTCAGATGTGGATTTCAGCTGTTTAAGGCGGGGCGGGCACCAGACGTGCAGAAGGGAACAGCCAGACTCTGTCCTGGGTGCTGAAAGTCTGTGCCTGTGCACATCTGCTTCCCCTCCAAAGCACATTACAGGAACCTCAGGGCATGAGGAAACGGCCTCATGTTGTGCCAGGGGAGGTTTAGGTTGGATGTTAGGGAAATTTTCATCCCCGGAATGTTGTCAGGCTCAGAACAGGCTGCCCAGGGGAGAGGCAAGAGCTCTGTGCTGGCACAGTGACATCCGTGTGTCAGCAGTGACACACAGAACACAGTGACAGAACACAGCAGCAGCATCAGAGAGGTGAAGCCAGGGATGTGCAAGGACATATGCTGGAGTTCTGTCTCTGGGAGGTGAGGAACACACTGGGCATGGACACTCATCCTCTTGTGAGGCCTCATCACCATCTGCCAGCCAAGAGGATTGACCTCCTGCACTGTGCAAAGCCTTGAAGGTATAAGGTGTTCAGAAAACATGCCATGAAAAGCATGTTTGCTAAGAAAGCAACTGTCTGGTTTGCATCTGTAGGCTTCAAACGCTGGGAATTGTCAGATTTTCAGGCTTGACCAGCACTAGGTCAGCCTGTGATCCTCTGTGTCCTTGCAGCCTGCCGTGCCCTCACCGCCGTCAGTGCCCACCGTCATCGATGTCCCTGCTCTGAGCCTGGCTGACACCCAGCCCTCCTCTGCACGGGGGCTTCAGGGCATGCTGCAGCCTCCTGAGAACGGATTGTCACACATTTATCATCACTTTGCAGTTACTGACAGTCATATAAACAAATATGTGGCACGCTTCTCCATGGAGATTGCCTTTGAGTCATGGAGGGGATGTGGCAAACATTTCTGCACACGTTTGTCTTTGTAGAAGTGTTCTGTTTCCACGTGTGTTTGTAAATGGGGAGAGGTTCACCTGTGGTGCTCCTCTGCTAACTCCAGATCAGTTAGGAAGAGGATTATGAGGCAAAACCACAGCATTTCTTCCCCATCTACCAGAGGCAATCACCAATACCCCCCGTCCAAGCCCAGAAACTGCAGCAGCAGGTGGGGTTCAGTGCTGGTTCTGTGCTGCATTGGAAGGGTTGCTGGGGGACATTCATCACTCCCGTGGCACTTGGTGCTTGTGAGGAGTTCTGAGGATTTAGCTATAAACCTCTCCATTTATTACAAAAACTTCACATTTCGGTGCTTTTGGAGGAAACCTTGAACATGTTTGAGTCTTTAAGGTTTACATCTAAAGACAAAAGAAATCCATAAAATTTCTGTGCAAGTTATTGCAATTACTTCTTTCTGAGACACTGGAAAAACAGACTGAGACTACAGTTATGAGAAGTATTAACTCTTAATCCTGTAAGTGCAGGCTGAAAGATTAGAACTGCAATTGTTTTGTCTGTTGTTTTTTTTCTTTGTGATTTGAATGGAAGGAGAAATTCAAGCAGGGCAATGAAAATCGATGTTGTTTGTTTAAATCCTTGTTATTTATATTTTTGCGAAGTTTATTTGAGTGATAATATTTATTATAATGCCTTCAGCATCATTAAATAAGGGGTGTTAGAAGAATGCAAAGTTAGGTTATATTGGCTAGTTACTGACTTTATTTCTGGTCCATGTCGACAAGGAAACAGGTGAAATATAGCTGCAAACTTGAAATTACAGACATGTATGCATTTCCATCTCAGGCTCAACTCATAAAGCTTCCCAGTATTTTTAGAATGCTCTGCTGCTGGTAAAGTCAACAAAATCTCTGGAGTCATGCTGGGGACTTGACCCTAATATCTTCCCTTCTGCTGCTTCCCTGAATTGGGGCTTTAGCAGATTTGGACCATTCTTCCATCTCTGCTGCAGAGCAGAATAAAGCTGTGTGACTCCAGGTGAGCTGGGGAGAATCCAGACCCATCCATCACGTATTTCATGTAGGTCTTGCATAAATACGGATCTCTCCTTCCTCCACAAAGCTTCAGTGGGAGGCCAGTCTGTCTCTGAAAAACAGGCAGTGGAATACCCAACTCCCAATGAATAAATGATTTTGCATGCAGCCTCCAAGTGCAGTGGGTTGTAGTTGCTCAGTTACACTCACTGAAGTTTTCACTTCAGCCTCATTTCTTAATTCCAGGAGTGTTTTTTTAGCTTTTCCAACAATGCAAAAGCATTTTATGACAGAATGGAGAAAAGTTATTCTCTTGGTGCCTATTTCTTCCAAGGTTATGAAAAAATGATAAGACTGGAATTTTCCTCTAACTGCAGCTCCAATTTTTCCCTCCTGAGAAAAGAACTCCTGCACCAGGGCTGATGGATGTCTGGCTGGAGATGAGCTGCACAGCATTTCTGCAATGAACATATTTTGCTTTGGAGTAGCTTTGTCTGGAAGATATTTTTCTCCATAGCGAGGCATGGCTGGAGGAGTGATCTCTGAGACAGAAAAGCTGTTCCAGTCCTGCCATGTTTTTTCTTGCTTCATCTGAAGCATTGAGGCAATTTACCCAGCCTCCCTCATTGCATGCTGTTAGAAGCCATGGTTTCTGTGGAGTAAAGCTCACCACAAAGCTCTGTTCTCCCTTATAAGGCTGAGCCAAAGAATGCAGTATTGAAGAGGCCTATAGAAGCCCAACACAAAAAGTAATTTTTCCATTTGTTTTCTTTGCTAGACACCTGTGACTACTGAAATGCTGTCTTTTTTTCTTTCTTTTTCCTTGAACAGTTCGAACTGATCCTCCACTCTTCATGGCAGTATGATCACCTTTTGGGAGAACTAGGGGAGGCACAAGTTTGTTGTATTAACTGACTTAAAATGTTTTCCTTAGTCACCAAGATCGAGTGCTCCAAAATCCACCAGGGTGGTGTCAGGGGTGATGAAGGGGAAAACCAGAAACACAGGAACTTGGTTGTATGAACAAAGCTGTGACACTGTGCCTGGAAAACAGGGAGGGAGGGAAGGTGGTGTTGTAATTTTCTCTGCTTCTCACTGTCGAAATCTATTTAAATGGCCAAGAAATGAAATTGTTTTCCCCCAGCTCGAGTCTGTTCTGCTGGAGATGCTCAGGAGGAAATGACCTCCCTGTCTTTATCTGAATCCATGAGATTTTCTTCTTGTTTTTTCCCCCATCCTGTTGAGGAGGGGAAGTGAGAGAGTGGCTGTGGGTGTCTGGCAGCTGGTTGTGGTCAGCCCACCACAGTCCTGCAAGGCTGTTTTTGTATCCTGGGGGTGATATCCATCATCCCAGGGCTGGGAGCAGGCTGGGATTTCATCTGGACCAAAGCACTGCTCCTGTCAAGATCCTGAGCTAATTTACTGGCACAGGGGCCCTGGAGTCAACCCCTGGGGTTCTGGTAAAACAGCAGCACTGCTCCAGAACTGAATGTTGTCTCTGAGCTTGTGCTGGTCTGGGTAAATATTAACTGTTAGTAGTTTTATATATATATGTGTGTATATAATACTGCTAATTCAGGCTGTGCTTTGCAAACACAGACGAGGCATTTTCTCGAACCTTAGGAAGCTGCAGTTGGAATGAAGCATGCACAGTTAAAAATGACTGCAGAAGTTACGGGAGTATCAGCAGAAGGAAGGGGAGATGCTGAGGAGGAATGAGAAGGGTGGGAGTTCTGGCTAGCAGCCTGTCAGCCCAGACTCGTGTGTAGAGCTGGGAACTGCAGGATGGGCCCTCTGCACTCTCAGCAGGTACAGACAGTTAGGGGAGAAGCTTTTGGAGAAAATGAAGAAATTACAGGGGTGCAAAAGCGTGATTCTACCTCTGAGTATGAAAGACAAATGGGATGTGCTCTCCTTTAACTGATTGCTCAGTGTTTAATTTCAGCCTGTGCAAATGATCTGCTGGGGGTTTGGGAAGAACACTTCAGGTGTTTGGTTTTTGCTGTTGCTGTCTGTGTGAACACACATGAAACTTCAGTGTCACTTGGCAGCCTGTTTTCCCTCATGCTTCCTGGAGGCCAAACCTTGGCTTCCCAGAGTTTTTTCATTCAATTTATTGTTAACCCAGTTGCGACTTCAGCTCTTTAACTGCTATAAATAAATGCAAAAATATCATCCCTTGTGGAGGGGGAGAATAAAAACCTCTTTTCATTTACATCCTTATTTTTCATTCATTTTTGATATCTCTTTCTTCTCCGGGTTTCTGGAGCACAGTGATTATGTACATGTCTGTACTGAGGCTGAAATCACTGATTTCTTTTTCAGCTTCTCTGCAGTAGGTCCTGCAGACAGTTGAAGCTAATTTGATTGTGCCTCCAGTGGCAGACTCAAACGTAAAATGCGTGAATGTCATCTGTGTTAGGGGTGTAAAACATCCAGCTGTGAATGGGGAATGGGAAAGCTGTTACGAAACAGGAACACTAAAGATGTTTAAAATGTAATCTATGGCCAGGAAGGGACAGCTAACACAGAATCGCTCCTCCAGACACCTCTGTGGAAAACTTCTCCACGGTCCAGGCTTGCCTCCAGGGCAGATGGGTTGATGGGCACAGAAAACTCTCCTTGCAAACAGCCTCAGGTCATGAAAGTCAAGTAAGATTTGCCCCGTGATTAGACAGAGGTCTGCTCTAACCCCGGGAATTCCCACACTCTACACCTGGTTTATAACACAGGGGCCTGCTTTGCCTCCTGATCTTAGAACTGGGTCTAAAACTTGGTGGTTTCAGAGGAAACTGCTCCTGCCACAGCCTTTCAAATGCTTGATGTTAAGTGTGGTAATTCTGCAGAGTGACACTGTTGTACCAGATCATTTCTGTGTTCTTTACTCCATCTGCTTCCTTAAGGCACTGAGTTTTCTTGTTAATAATCCTGCTCAGGTGAAATATGGAAGAAATGCTGGATGTGACCCTTAATATTCAGTTCTCCAACGTTTTTATTGGCAAACTGAATTTCTAAAGGCTTGGAGCTACAATATTTTCTATACTTGAAGCAGCAATTTCCTTTCTACTGTATATTAACAACCACATAGTAACGTTTTTATTCTGTGCTAGGGGATAAAATGACTTGGACATTTTAATAACATCCGGCAAATCATTTTCATTTTCCCTCTTATATGATTAATAATGGTCTAGATAGATATGTAGATACACTCTTTACTTACTATGTGGGCTCATGCATATATAATGTAATATGGAGACAGGATGGATGTAGAAAATAAGCAACAGTATAATGGGTTATAGTGAAAAACTCTGATCTGGGCAGTTAGAAAACTTTGAATGAAATATTCTGGCATTGGAATGTGAGATCAGTTCCAGTTAATCACACCAGCAGGTCAGCTAAAGCACAACTCCCAGTGCCATGTCCAGCCCTTTCCTGAACACCCCAGGGATGGGGACTCCACTTCAGTCCATGACAACCCTGTCACTGAAGACATTTCTCCTGATGTCCACTGAAGACACTTCTCCTGATGTCCACTGAAGACATTCCTCCTGATGTCCACTGAAGACATTCCTCCTGATGTCCACTGAAGACACTTCTCCTGATGTCCACTGAAGACACTCCCCCTGATGTCCACTGAAGACACTCCTCCTGATGTCCACTGAAGACATTTCTCCTGATGTCCACTGAAGACACTCCTCCTGATGTCCACTGAAGACACTCCCCCTGATGTCCACTGAAGACATTCCTCCTGATGTCCACTGAAGACACTCCCCCTGATGTCCACTGAAGACACTCCTCCTGATGTCCACTGAAGACACTCCTCCTGATGTCCACTGAAGACATTCCTCCTGATGTCCACTGAAGACATTCCTCCTGATGTTCACCTGACAAGTGTCAGTCTTTTGAGACACAGGGCTGGGGCTTACAACGGGTCACTGAATACTCCCTTGACCAAGGGGAACTGATGTCTGTGCTCAGTCAGGTCTCTCATGGAGATTTGTATCCATCACATAAATACCCATCAGCAGAGCTGTAAAGCTGAGCTTACTCAAGTTTGTGTAGTGCTCAATACTTCTGTACAGAATGCAGCCTTTTATGATGGTGCTGATTTGTCTTGAAAATCTCCTTCAATAGATTTGCCTTACAGCCACATTTCAGCATGGAATGATTTTCAGTGGCAATAACAGAATGATTACAGATTTGTACATCTGCATTTGGACCTTTTGATTCATTCCTGCTCCCACCTTTGCTCCTGTTTTTCCTAATGGCAACAGAACCTGTTTCACTTAATAGGATTTTTCTTAGTGCATGATTGCGTGACATGAACCTACTTGTGTAGCAGTGGCTGAGGCTTTGTCCCTAGACTGGAGCAGTTCAGTAATAAGTTTTCAGATGATCTCTTTCCCACTGTCTTCTGATGTTTGCATCTCATTTTCCTCTCTCTCTTCGTGGTAGCTTTTTTCATAGTTCTTTGTCAAACTGCACCATTGTGATAAAATGGGGATCTCTGCTTCCATATGGGCAACAAGAGCAGCCCACAAAGTGCTCCTCCCTCGCCTGTGAAGGATTGTTTTGCAGCGCCAGTCTGCAACCACGGCATTACAAATGTACCCTGAGTCTCTGTTCATCACAGCTCTGCCAAATCCAAGATTTGAAACCAACTTGGTAAATATCAGTGCTGTGTTTTTATTCCTGACTGTGTTCCAAAGGCCAGCTGAGGAGTTCAAACTGCCTGCCTTCACAGCCAGCCCTTCTCCAGTATTTATTTAGTGGAAGCTGCAGCCTGTACAGAGTAATCCCAGTGCAATATCAACTCGCAAACAATTTTCTAAAGCATCTTTAATGTACAGTCTTACTGTACCCAGAGGTGCAGGGGAGCAGTATTAATGCAGGCATGATAGCTCTGAGTGTTCACACGACTCCTCCAGGAATAATAAACAGCTTGAAATAACAACCAACAAATTCTCCAGATGCTTTTTATCCACGTGTTGGCAACTGTGTTGATTCCAGATCAATGCAGGGTATTAAGACATTTATATGATTGAGCTAAAAAGCTGCCAGGTTGCACAAGCATCGGGCTCGTAAAAAATCAGAGAGCTGAGTAAAGGCAGTGGTATTCTCTTCATAACCTGCAGGAATGGAACTCCTGATAGTACAGCAGAGAGGAACTGGGAAGATGTGGGGTTTCGTTTAGCAGCTGTACTGGGAAACTCAGGGTGTGTGTAAGCCACTTGATGACCTGATCCAAATATCTGAATATTGTGCTTTTGTAAAATGAGGCTCCTGGTAGTAAGGCCCAAGTCATTCCTCAGCCAAAGGCACACAAAGCCTTTATTTCGGATGGGCTCCCAGCAGAGCTCAGAGCTGGCTTTGCCTCTCTGGTTCCTGGGCCAGCAGAGCTCTGGGATCCTGATGGATGCCACAGCTGGGCACCATGGAACGCCTCTGGAAAGCAGGGAGTGTCCAGAGGGCTCCTGTGGCAGCCAGGTGGTGCCTGGGCTGGTGTCATGGCCCAAAGTCTGGACAAATGAGCTGATCTGAAGGTGATGAAGGCCTTTGGAGCCCTGTGGAGATTTGGATCAGGCTGCTTATTTTTGACTGCATGTGTCAAAACCACATATGGTTGGATGAAATGAAGTTACACCCAGTTTTTCTTTGAAATCATTTGATAATATGAAATTCCCATGGAGTGTAAACCCAGGTAAGATATTGAGGCAAAAGCCTGTGAAGTGAAATGGGTTCTGTTCAGGTCTTGGAGCAACCTTTTAATGCAAGAAACATGGCACAGAAAGCTCGAAGCTTTCAAACATTTTTGAAATGTTTCAGATACAAACTCTTTTCCTGCAGATGTGTCTGTAGCTGTGGGGGTTTAGATGAAAATCTTGGCTTCAGACCATTTGTTTTGGAAAACGGCTTTATGTACTTCTTGGGCAAAACATCATGAAAAACAGGAGGGTTTTTGTTTCTTTGTATTTAACCTTGCATGTATTTCAGAATATTCTGGAAACGCACACAAGTGCTGTCAGGTGTTTGAGTTTCCTGTGTTTTGCTTCAAGGACTGTTTTGTGTGAAAGCATGTTATTTGTTAGGTGTCATCTATTGCAGTTTTTAAAAAGTTTGTCAGCAAGTTAGGAGATCTGAAAGTATTTCTTTGATTTTATTGACCTAATTTCATTTTTAATTGCCTTTTCAGTAGATATCCAAATGAGGTAATATTCATCAAATAGAGAGACAAAACAAGCCAAAGGATAGAGACTTTACTTTTTGGCTTTTATGCTTGAATCGTGACCAGTATAAAATGTTTTTAAAAGTAGGTATTAACTTCTTCAGAACTCCCAGGCTTTCATGTCCTGTGAAACCATTTCTTCACAGGAATGCATTGCACAGTTTTAGCTGGATACTGCACAAAGAAAAGCTTTCTAAACATCATCACCTTTACGTCCCAGGGCTTATTTCTGCAGCCTTATTCCTGTGACAGATTTACTCACATGAGTAATCTCATTGACTTAAACTGAATCCTGTCAGGAGTAACAACTGTGTGAGTAAACTAGTGATTATTTTTATCCCTTCTTTTGAAAACTGTATTTGAATTCTTCTTCTTAAATATCTTCCCAGTGTCTCTTGCATCATTCAAGTTACACAGCACTACATAAAATTCATTACAACTCAATTATAAGGCTCATTAGGTAGGTAGTGGCATTTTGGCTATCTTACCAACTTGTGAAACATACTCATTTATTATCCATGGTATTGTTGGAATCAGAATGGAACAATGAAACCAAACATAACATAAAAGGTGGTTCAGAGCATAAAACCATGGATCTTTGCCAAGAAAAGGTTTTATGTAACCTGCTTTGAAATCTGCCTGTGCTCCGTTCATGGCTGGAGCACCAGGGAGAACTGTCCTTTGGAGGTGATAATGAACTCAGAGCACCTTTGACAGAGTGCCACTGCATGCTGGCTTGTGCTGGCTTCCATCCTTTTCATCTCCTGAATCTATCCAGCAGGTAGAAAGTATATTTATCTACCTGTACATCTTTAAATATGATCCAGCTCTTGCCTTCTGTGTTAATTAGCCCCGGTTTCCACGGCAGAGTGCTAGCGCCAGCACAATCCGTGACAGGAACTCAAACTTCCTAAGCACTGCACACAGCCAGCAGAGTAATTTGTCCTGTTTCAAGCAGCCAGGGACAGTGTCCCCAGCCAGGCTGGCATTTACCAGCATCCAGGAGCTTCTTTACTTAGTGACTCGTTAACGCCAGTGGCTGCTGATGGTTCTCAGCACGGAGTCTGCTGCTGCAGGATGCTGCCCCGTGAGGCTTTAACAGCCAGCTTAGCTCTTGGATTTCAGTGTTCCTTTCTAGGGCCGGGTATTTCCTTGGGGCAGTGACTGCATGTGCTTGGAAAGGTTCTGTATGGTTCCATCGTGTGCAGATTGGTGCAGCTGGCACGGGCTTACCCTGAGGTGCCCATTTCATTGTGGTGTCACGGAACCGTGGAGTGGTTTGGGTTGGAAGGGAACTTAAAGGTCCTCCAGTTCCAACCCCCCTGCCATGGGCAGGGAACCTTCCACTCTGAGCAGGTTGCTCAGAGCCCCATCCAACCTGGCCTTGGTATCCCTTTATTAACAGAAGAAACCTCAGTAAAAGCTCTTTCCTTATCCTGTTGTTTCTTGGGTCAGTTTGGCCTGAATCCCATCTTTTAATCCAATGAAATTCAGCTATCTTATACCTTTCTGTTATTTATTGACTTGAGCCCCAAGATCCTGAAGTTGTAACTCCTTCAGGTTGCACCTCCTTTACACAGAGACTGTCTCAGTTTGTATTGTTTGTATCTTGATGAGGCTTCCTATCATAAAACAACAGATGGGAAGTGACAGCTTTGAACTGTTTAGGAGCAGGCACATCCTCAGTGATGATGGAAGGCCTCCTGAGACACGTATCACAGAGAGCCCTGACTCATGCTCCTGTTCCAAAGGTGAAACCCATGGCTGAGCTTGTCATGGAGGATTTTATCTCGATTGCCCGTGACATGTGTGCTCCTGGGGTTCAGCAAGGGCTTGTGTCAGCCTGGCACACGTCATCCCCATGCTCAGAGTGGAAAGGTTCCCAGTCCCCAAAAGAGAGCAAAATGCCACTGAACTGTGAAGAAATCAGAAGAGACTGGTCCCTTCCTTCTCAAGCAGCATCTCCTCCCAAAGCAGGCGCTCTGGGAGTTCCCTTTCCCAGTGTGGTGGTCACAATCTGATCCCAGTCCAAGCTTCCCCTCCAGCCGCAGGGAATTGTGTGCTCCCTTCCCAGCACAGCACAGCCAGGCGTTCCCAGGGTTTGCTCATTCCCAGGGTTTGCTCATTCCCAGGGTTTGCTCGTTCCCAGGGTTTACCCTCTCCCCTGCCAGGCTGCCAGTGCCAAATGAGAAGTGTGGTGTTTTTTCTTTCCTCCCTCCTCAGGCCGGGCCATGAATCTCCGTGGCCTGTCAATGTCAGTGTCCCCTCCATTACTCAGAGACACTGAGCAAGACAAATGGTGCTGTGTTAGGAGTGTGTGAGAATTCCAGTCAGGTCTGTCCAGGTGGGCAGGGCAGCTCCTGGAGTTACACACCATCATCCACAGATCCTCCTGCAGCAGGACTTTGAACTTAGCTTTTGATGTTTAAACTGGAGCCCTAGTCTCACAAATCTCAGATTAAGTGAAGTCTCTTATAACATCTTTTCGTGCATGATCACTTCTTGTGCTTCCTATTTGAGAAGATAATGGACTCTGTAAATTCTGCTGTAAGAGCACCTGTGTCAGTGAGAAACCATGCTCCAGAAAATGAAATTCTTCTGCTGTATTAAGTGCTTGGATTCCAAGCTAAGGAAACCTTCTGAATAAAAGCTACTCAGTGCACAGTTTTTCTATTAGCAAAGTGCTGTATACACTAAATTATATTGTGTGGCTGCCTCCAGTTTAGATAAGCACATAAATGAGATGTGCTGAATCTACTCTTTTCACAGGCAGCAGTTCAAACTGGGTGTTGCACTGCAGCTGAAACTGTAAAATGGACATTATTCATATGAATGGGAGTAGTTACCAGTTAATGCTCACACCTTGATCAGGAAAGTAGCTCTTCCAGAAAAGTCAAAATTCCAGCAGCCTCCTGAAATTTCTGCCTGACTTGAGTGATGCAAAGTTTTGAGAAAAGTATTAAAATCATATAAGGAGGACATTTATTATTCTTTCACCAAATTGTAATACATTTTCCTCCTTTAGCTCTTCTCATTTCAGTGTTACTGGCAGACAAAGGTGTGCTCTGCATCAGTAAGTGCTGCTCTGCCTTTGGCAGCATCGTTGGCACACCTGTGTCAGGGAAGCACTGTGGGGTTTGTGTGGGGAGGATGTGACCTCTGTACTGGCTTAGCCCTCACACAAGCTTTACTTAAACCTGGCCTCACCATGGAGCCATGAGGAGCTACTTGAGCTGCACCGTAAAGACTGAGAATCGTTGGCACTTGAGGCAGTGATGTGAACTGAGCCTTGTTTCGGTCAACAGACACTGTCCATGAGACACAGTCCTTATGGTTTGTAGTTTGATTTGGTTCTTGGTCTTCAGACATTGCTTTCTTTTCGTTCACTGACTTCGTATGAATACACAATACTAATGCCCAGAGACCACCCTGGCTATGGCTGAAGCAGAGAGGGGGGTGGCTGGTCCTGGGTTGTGACTGTGCTTGGCCACAGTTCAAGGTTTGAGATTAAAAAAAAAAGCAGATTTGGTTTGAGATTAAATTTCTTAGATTCTCTTGAGATGCTAAGATCAGACATGGGCAATCCTAGAATAATTCCTTTGTTTGGAGCTGCACTTAAATCAGAACAAATTAAAAAGTAGTTTAAGATGCAGAGAAATGGACTCTGAGTATGACCATGGAGCCCTGTCAGCTCTAACATTCTGCTTGCCTGATTTTGAGCTTCCCTTATGCCAACTAAGATTTAGTTTAGTGGATTCACTCTTGGCTTTCTCAGAATAATTTAACCACAGCCAAGCTGCATGGCACTGAAATCTCTTGTTACTGAAGTCTCAGGCAGGACATGGAGCCTCAAAAGCTGTATAATTAAAGGAGTTGTGCTTTGCTTTACTTTCAACACTATTCTAACAAGGAACTGTACTTTGCTTTACTTTCAACACTATTCTAACAAGGAATTGTGCTTTGCTTTACTTTCAACACTATTCTAACAAGGAATTGTGCTTTGCTTTACTTTCAACACTATTCTAACAAAAAGCAGATTTGCTGTTCATGTAGATAAGACAGAATTACGGCAACAGGCTTGGATTTCCTTTTCTGTGCAGAATTGTGGGGTGGTGTGGGTAGTGGTTTAATTCTGTGGATTAGCAGGTGTGGGATGGGAGTGTCTGTGTGGATTTGTGTCTGTGCACACCCAGGAACAGCTCAGCACATCTGCACTGCTCACTGCAGAGACAAATGTGTCTGATGTTTGCCTTGTTGGTGAACCTGTGACATTCACTTTAAAGGCAATAGAAATGCTTCTCCACTCCTTCACCAGAGCCTTTTAACTGCCTGTCACTCCAGCATTAACAGGCATGGGGCAGTGTTAGAATCCTGTGGTCCAGTATCTGAGGCCTGGCATTGCAGCTGGTACTGGAAGGCAAACAGTGCCTGGCATTGCAGCTCTTCCATCTGTCCTGGTGGAGCTGAATGTCTTTACAGTTCATAGCAGAGCTTCAGCTAACACCAAATGGACCACATTCTATTTTCAGACTGATCTAATGAAACCATAGAGACAGCTGAAAATTGTAGTCTCGCACTTAGTCTGGGATTTAGCAAGCTACAGCTGAAACCAAAGGGTTTATTCAAAGGGTTTATTCTCCTCAAATACTTGGAGAGTGGTTACTTCATCGTGAGCTACTGCTCGTGAAGTCACGTGCTTCTCTGGTCCTTGTCCTCTCAGCAAGTGCATGACAACTTTTGTCTTTCTTCCCCCCCCTTAAGTAATAAGGAACCTTTCCTGCTCAGGTCTCAATCAGCCTGCACACCAATTAAGCTAATTGGCAACACATTTGGAACACTCCCTAATTACAGCTGCAGAAATTTTCAGAGAACAACCTTTCTGCAATTTTTCCTTCAATCAAAATATAAAAAGCAATAAACCCCCTGCAACTCTTAACTCGTCCCTGATAAGACTCTTAAAATACTTCCAGCAGAACTCGGCCAAGTGACTCCTGGCCGCTGTGGCTGCTGTGGCTGCTCAGGGCTGTTGGAGGTGTCTGTGAGGAGGTGCACGCTCCCAGGGAATTTCCTCACAGGAGATTTCCCCGTGAGTAACTGCGGGCAGGCAGTGATGTCAGGAGAAGCCCTGCTGGAGATGTGCCATTCTGAGCACTGAGAGCACAAAGGCTGTGAAAGGCTCTCCCAAACGAACTAACACGGAGCGGCTGTGGGGTTTTGCTAAGTCATGGAATCAGCCAGACCATCCCCAGGTGTGCCGGCTAATGAAATCCAGAGCTCCTCACAGATCCCCCTTCAGTTAACGAGCAGCTCCTGCTCACCTCCCTGTGCTGGTACGGTTTGGGAAGGATGGTGTGTTACACAAAACCTGCAGATCCTGTTCTTAAAGAAAGTAAGTGGTTTGAGGTTGTTTTGGTTTTTTCCCTTTGGTAATGTTTTAGCGGAGGAGAATTCCATCTATCTGAATTGAGACTTTATTAATAACTGATATCTCACTTGCCATTACAGAAAAATGACAAATGACTTTGTAATTTGTCATTACTTTGGTCTATAAATGAGGCTGACTTTGTATTTTGTTTGATTTTTTTTGACCTGAGTAGGGGAAAATCTTCTCTTTTGATTTCGTGTTTCCTGCAGGTTGTTGGTTTTATGCCTCACCCCTTTCTATCCTGCATTATTTCTGCTGGACTGCCTCGCCTTGTTTTCAGTCTCGGGAGCAGTTCCCAGATGCAGTCTGCTCACGGAGGAGTAATTTGTTGCCTCGAGCCTGGTGGCTGAAGGGAGTAACGCTTAAGCAGGGATGGCACATAGAGGGGGAGACAATGGCTTGTAACACTCCCGAAATGTCAGACTGTGACCTTTGAGCGGGCTGAAGGCAGCCGGGGGGGTCCCGGCCCTGCAGGGCCCTGTCCCCGAGCAGAGGGGCTGTTCCTGCTGTGGCTGCGTGAGCGGGGATGGAGCGCTGCCTGTGGCTCTCCGGCCTGTGGCATTGCCTGTTCCTGAGCACAGAGCCCGCTGAGCTCCGCTGGGCCAACTCTCCACCCTGTCATAAAGCAGGAGAACAGCTGGAGAGCAGCTGCCCTCTCTCCATACAAAATCCGTGCGGATAAACGGCTCTGAGAGCGTCACCTCCCCTGCGAGAGAGGGTTTTGTTTCACCCCAGGTTTGGGATGGACACACGGAGCAGGAGGGAGGCAGTGCTGGTGGGCACGGGCCGGCTCCGGGCACAAGGTGGCTCCTGGCACAGGCTGGGTTTCGGGCACAAGGTGGCTCCTGGCACAGGCTGGGTTTTGGGCACGGGGCTGGCTCCTGGCCCGGGCTGGCTCCTGGCACAGGCTGGATTTTGGGCACGGGGCCGTTTTGGGCACGGGGCCGGCTCCTGGCCCAGGGCTGGGTTTTGGGCACGGGGCCGGCTCCTGGCACAGGCTGGGTTTTGGACACGGGGCCGGCTCCTGGCACAGGCTGGGTTTTGGACACGGGGCCGGCTCCTGGCACAGGCTGAGCTCTGCTCCGGGTCGAAGCTGCGGTCCCGGTGTGCTCTCCGCTCCAGGTGGGGGCCGATTGTCGGGCGGCTCAGGGGAGCAGCAGGCGGGAGAAGGCTGATTGAAGCACAGCAGTGCCGGGCTGTGGAACAGGGACTCTCCGGCTGAATTGAGCAGGGAGCAGACAGCAGTGAGCCTGTCCGGCCGGGAAGGGGCTGTGTGTGCAGTGCAGCACCGCCTCTGCACCTCCAGCACACAGGGCGAGCTCTCGGCGCACCGTGTGCCTTCATCCGAGGAGCCTTCTCACTGGGAATGTCTCCTGTTTCTGGGCGTTACTGTGTGATCCTCACCCGTCACAGGTGTTTCCTCCCGAGGTACTGCCAACGGATCGGCTCTTTGCTCCTTCGGGTGGCACAGTCAGGCTCCAGACTTCCTTCCCAGGTGTGGAGTTCCTCACTTTCAGTGGCTGTGGGATCAGTAATGCTCCGTGCCATTTGTACAATTTAAAGCACTCAAGTCTTAAATTTTATATGTGGCACCTCTGTGAACCATATGTAATTTGGCAGAACACTTTTAATATGTCATTTTAATGCTTTTGCTTTCCTTCACTTTCAGTGGTTTGTCTTGGTTGATTTATTCCTGGATATTTCCTAAAGTGGCAGGCAGTAAATGTCTGTACGTTCTGTGATTTGTTCCATCAAATCAAACCATTTTGTAGGGATGGGGAAGGGGATCTGAAGTACTTGCAGACTGTGTGCATGGATATGTAAAGAAGCTTATCTTAATTTGTAAAACAAGAGATAGTGATGTAAATTACATTAAGTAATCAGTACTTTTCTGTTTGGTCTTAATTATATATTTGTTGTCTTCCAAATACAGGTTTAATCCTCCTCTTTGTCATGTAATAAAACAACAGTTGGTAGTGATTTCTGGATTATGATAACTAGGCATAGAAATACTTGTTCAATTGTTTATTCCATTTATCCAGTGATTTGATTTTATCCAGCTAGGACAATGAGAGGTAGCTGGTATGTTCAGGGACAGCCATTCACAGGGAAGCAGTGTCAAGCTTTAAAGGAACTGCCTTTATTATGAATGTACTAATTTAAAGAAATAAAAATTTCCAGTAGCTCTTACACATGCCAGAGTAGTAGAAAGGCTGTGGATTAAAATGGAGATACAGAGGAATAGCTTTCCTGAGAAAATAATTTTCAAAAAGTAAGATGGAACTTGAGAAGAAAGGTTGGGGGCTTTACATTTTTTCTTTTCAATTTTTAAAGGGTGACATTATCCTTTCCTATGGCTTTATTAGGGGTTTTTCCTTCCCTTTTGTAGCGCTGGGGTGCTGAATGGTATTTCACATTGGATTGACCTGAGAGAATTGTTTTTAGGTTTTGATCAGTTTAGCTTGGCAGCTGAGAAATCAGTTATTCACACAGGCTTCGAGTGGAATCCGTGAAGTGCAGCAGGGGTTCTGTAAATGAGCCCTGCTGGAGGAAATGCAGGGGGCAGTGCCGGTCCCAGGTGGAACTGGGACGGGGCAGTGCCTTTCTGCTGGGCTGCCCTGGCACACAAACCCCACCACCTGCCCTGCTCCACCTGCCACACGCTGCCCTTGATTCTGGAGACGTTCAGCTGGAGAACTTCAGCCGTTCATCTGTTACTCACAAGCAGTGATGTGCAGCATCAGTCAATTACACAACTGTAGAATCAATTTGGTGCAGACGGAAGATGTTTGCTTGCAGCAGGGTTTGCACTCAGCTGCACACAAACAGCGACACGAAATCTGCATTGAGCTATTTCAGATGTGCACATGGGCTCACACATGCAAACAGTCCCCGAGACATCCGTGAGGACAATTGCTTGGAATGTGCGGAGAACCAGCCTTTAGGAGCTGGCTGTGACAGGGACTTCTGCACGTGTGAAGACCTGCTTGGCAGAAAGTGTATCTCTAATTTGTCTTGAATGTACCCCAACTGTTTCTGAGCTTTCCATTGTGTGTTTTTCACCACTGCTCCTGGACTCTGCTGTTGGAAGCTGCTCAGTGGGATTAGAATGCAAAACAATTCATGTCCAAGGAGCAGGGATTTTTAAGTATCCAAGCTAATTGCAGCGTAGGGGAAAATAACTGTGAGCTCCCCTGCAGTCCCTATTGCTGCTGAATATCAAACATGCTCCACACTCCCCAGAGGAGCTGTCCTGCAATTAAATCACCAGAGCAGGCAGCTCCATGATTGGCATCCTCCTGGGGGATTCTGACTGTGACACCCAGCTAAACATTCCAGTTTCTGGTCAGCCTTCAAGAAAACAAGGTATTTAGCTGAGGTCGGTCTTCATGTGGCCTTTAAGACCTGTGAGGAGATGTGAAACTGGCTGTAAACTGACAGAACAAACTCCCAGAGAAATGCTGAGGAAAACACTGGAGACTTTTTCAGGCAGAATCTCTGTTTTGGTGTTTATGGAGTGTTGAACACTGCAGCAAATCTGTCAGTACCAGCTCATCTAGAGAGCGCTTTGAAATAGCTCTGAGAGAGAATGAGGCTGGTTGGAGAAGGCACAATAATCTTCTGAATGAGATTTTGCAGATTTGCATGAGCCAAGAACTTTCCCTAGACTGAGTTAAATGAATACTGGATAAGTTTGGGGGTTTGTGCCCTTTGGAGTTTGCTGGGATAGCAAAGCAAGACATTATGGGACTATGAAATGGTAATGCCAATCCTCCCAACTCTCCTCTCTGTTCCACTTTTGAGACCTTTGAGAGAGGAGCATACTGGTTTATTTCCAGAGCAAGAAGAGATTTTAAAGATGGAGGAATGTGCCAGAATAAGAGTGAAAAACTGCCTGATTGATTATTCTAGTGTTTGGGTGCCCTTTTTTTTCCAGGCAAATTCCATTTCTGAGAGAGCTCAGCTCCCCCCTTAGTTGACAAAAGATGAAAAGGCTGAGGAATGTGTCAGGTTACCTACAGCAAAGGAAAACTTCCTGGGAAGGATGGAGACCCAGTGATTCAGGAGCTGTAAGAATGTGTCAGGAGGGCTCTTACTCATCTCCATTAATGAGTGTAGCCTTTGTGTTTGGGGAGGGTGCTGACAGATTTGGAGCTGCACGTGTTATTTTAGAACAGCTTTTCAGGGCAGCAATGGGAGCTTTGTTTCCTGACTCCTCTGAGCAAGAGGACCCTGTGGATTGAGGGCACTGCATTCCCAGGTGTGTGGAGTGTCCCAGAGATCACAGAGAAGGACAGAAATACCCAGGTGTTAATGAGCTCTGCCTGTGTCCCCTGCTGCCAAAATCAGATTTGTACCTGTTTGGATGTGTGTGTTTCTCTTCTCTGGTGTCCTCTGATCTCCAGACTTTTCAGGTATAAAAGGGGCCTGAACAGGTACCCATTTCCATATTCAGTTCTTTCTGAGAACACACTCAAGTACTTTTTAGCTGCACTTCATTATTGAATGTAAAATGGGTGATAATAATGTATTTAGTGAAATATTGCTGGGTTTATCAAAATTCCTGGGAATTCACTGCATATACCAGCACTATGGTGTTTTTTATATAAGACACAAAAAGATTTTATTTTTTTATCTTGTTAGTAAATGTAGCCATTGAAGATCAATATTGTAATTGTTGGTTGTATAAATTCAGTATTAGGCACAGAGCCTGCAGCAGGATGTAGAGTCATGATATGGATTAAAAAAATCAAAATGAATTAAGAAAACCCCCATACTCTGGAGGGGAAGAATGCTCAGGCAGCAGTCACAAACACTCTGTGCTGCAGTTCCCAAAGCAGTGGGGTTGGATTAGGGTGCACAGACATGGGTGTCTGAGGAAAGGTCAGCTCAGGAGCTGCTCTGTTCCTTTTGCTGACTCAGGTGTTCATTCAATGCTTAGAATTCTTTTCTCCTCCCATCAGTAATGGCCTGATAGCAGAACTGCAGCCTGGGATCCCTGCAGAAAATGAAGAGGGACTTTTGCAGACAAATGGGGCAGAATCTGATCAGCTGCTGATTGTCTGAAGAGAGTCTGATAACCAGTGCAGGGCTGTTCCCTGCCAGTCCTGTCTTGTGTGCCATGAGGAGATGGACAGCTGATGTTGGGCTCCTGTCATTCTCCATTCCCCTGGTACTCAGCCCTACTTTGCTTTCTATTGGTTCCCAAACATTACCACACTAAGAAACTGTGTTTAAGTCAAGATATTCCTGGCAACTATCTCAACTTTCTAGTTTTGTGGGGGTTTTTTGCTTGTGTGTCTGACTTTATGTTCTTTAAATCTTTGAGATCTCCGTTGACTGCTTTCTCTGCAAGCAGAGCCGTAAGTGGAGGGGCAGGGCAGAAATGGAGGCACAGAGTGTTGCTCTTGAGAGCCTGGAGTATTCCAGTCTGCTGGACACAGCAGCTCGTGCCTCTCAGGCCTTTTGCTGCTAGAGTTCTTGAGCTTGAGGTGGATCTCTCCTATGCTGGTGCTTCTTCCGTTGCAGTCTTCTTTCAGGTTCATTCATAACTGCAGCAGTTTGCAGCAGGCCAGCACGGGTTTGTCAGCAGGTGAGGGGTGAGCAGAGCTCTGTGTTGCTGCAGCAGTGGCACAGGAGGGGGATGGAGCTCACCTGTCTGGCACCTTCCCCACATCACCTGCAGCTGATGGGCTGGGGCCAGCCCTCGGTGCTTTCTGATCTCTGTGCCTGGACTGTCAGAGTCATTTCCCTCTGCCACTCTCTCCCTATCCCCCAGTAGTTAGTGTGGCTGTGAGTTTGCTTTATTTATTGTATGCTTTTTTTTTCCTTTTTTTCTGATTTTCTCACTGTAGGCTTTGTGGTGCCCATCACTGCTTTGCCCTTTCATGTTCAGGCTGACATCATTTTGTGAAACAGTGTCATATCCTTTTATCTAAATACTTTTCTCTGTAATTATTACTTTGCCTTTTCAGGTGGGAGCTTGCCTTTGTTATATAATCTTTCTCTGATCATTTTTGTATCACTTGATAATATAAAGGTGTATGTGTTCCTCTGAGGCCCTTTTATTTAAATTATTTCTTTATCTGTCTGTCAATGTGAATAATACAACTTCAGGATTGTTCGTCTCTCCTAATGAATGATCAGGTGTCACCTGTTCTAATATCAATGATTCATTTAGAAAAGTTACTTCAAACTTTAGTAAAGTGGGATATTCAGAGAAAATATTGTGTCATCAGAGCTCAGTGCTGTTGTCACAATGATTTTATGTGCCTGTGGCTCAGGCCCGTGCAGCAGCTGGAGTTCCTGGGTCGGTGCCTGAGCTGGAGCTCAGTCTGTGTCTGCCTCAGGGCACAGAGCACGAGGAGGGGGTGACCCTCAGTGCTCCTCCAGCCCTGCTCAGCAGGTCCTGCAGGCCAGGATCAGTGCCTGCTCTCACTGCAGACCTGCAGGCGTGGAAATCCTTTGGTGCTGAGAGTAAACTTCCAGAACTATGGTGTAGGGCAGGCCACAAGGAGTTCCTGGTGGCCAGGCTTGTGAAAATGATACATTGGTTTTGGTTTATTGCCGTGCTGTGGAAGCATCAGAGAGTGGCTCATGCTAAGACTTAGGATTGTTTCTGTGGTGCTGGTGCTTCCTCTGGTGGGGCAAGAGCTCCTTTGCAGAAAGCCTTCTGAATGATGGGAACAGTGGCTCAGATGTGCTGTGCTCTTTCCCCTTGCAAAGGCCTCTGTGCAAACACATCAATAACTGACTTGTCTTTCTGATCAGGCAGATCCTCACAAAGCTGAAGCACCTTGGCTCAGAGCACTTCCTTCTTTGCCTGACTCAACACTTACAAATTCTTGGTTTCTCACTGCAGTAGTGATGCTTGATAATCTTCACAAAAAGAGTGGTTGGAAAATGTGCAGTCCTTTTAGAAATGATGGTACAGCTGATTTGTCTGCCTCTTTGTGGTGTTTAATTTGCTTTATTCAGCATCTGCTGCTGTTAAGTGTATGCTGCACTCTTTAAAATGCTCCACCTTGCTTAAAATTCTCTTACAAGAAATGAGGAGTCACTTTTCACCAAGAGGCTTTTCGGTGTGGTCTGCAGCCTTGATGTCTAAAGCATCTTTCCCTGACTTTCTAGCGAGGTCTGCAGAGAGATGCAGAGCTGGAATGAGAGCTGTAATAACTGGGGGAAGAGGGAGAGGTTGGCAGGTTGGGAACAGCATTGCTCTTGGAGAAGAATGATAATTTCCCACGGATGAAACCGTCACAGGGAATGTTATAAAGCGAAGCAGGCAGAGCAGTCTGAAATGCTAATAAGGAGAGGACTTAAAAAGAAATTGGTGATTTTGGGCCTTGAAGCCATTTTTCTTTTTAATTTGTTCCGGATAAATGCATGACTCTTGGGTTGCAGGGTTCTATTTTTGCTTTCCTCCTTGTGACACATCGATTTGGCCTTATCACTGCTCTCTGGGTGCTTGCCCTTTAGAATGCTGCTGGTTACCAAAAGCAGGAGGGTTTTTGGAAACTGTTCTTTAATGGTGTGACAGCACAGGGAGGAGGGATTGGGGTTCTTGCTGCAGATAGGCTGGGCACTTTAATTTCTGGTTATGCTGATTTTCCCCTTCCACACACGAAGGTGAAGAACGATGGGAGATCAGTGCTCCAGTGTGAACAGTGACAGTTAACTGATAGTGATCAATTGCTGTTTCAGCCTCGTGTTGCACAGCTGTGTAGGGGAGAATGTGGTCACTGGAGACTTTCAAATCCAATAGTGCATTCACAAGGAAATGCTCCCTGGGAAGAACAGGTTCACCTGCAGGGCAGGAACCCCCTTGGGCTGTTCCTGTCAGCTGGGCAGGGTCAGCATCACCCGGTGGCTGTGCTGGGGGTGGATGGCTCAGCTGCCTCTCCTCTCTTTGTGCCAGGTGTTCAGCAGGAGCCTGTGCTGCTTTGGGCTTGGCTGGGTTTTGTTTATTTCTCCTTGGGCTTGGGCTTTCTTTTATTTTATGTGGCAAAGTAGTGGAAGTCTATGGAAAACTCTGACTGGTTTAGTCCTCAGCCTGCCCTTACATCTTGGCACTGTGTCATAAAGCTGCTGGCAGTGAGGCAAAGCAAGCCTTAATGCACAGGTCAGAAGTGCAGAGCTAATGGTTCTGAGGAAGCTGGAGCTGCCCCAAGGCTGGCAACAGGAGCCATCCTTGGGAAGCTCCAGTTTCCTTTATTCGTGTTTAAGGGCTGTGGAGGATGCTGGAACCTGAGGAAGGAACAGGACAAGCAGCCTACAAACCCTTCAGGATGGAAATGATCCTGCTCAGATTTTTGTGTAGCACAGTCTGAATCCTCTGTCTGTTGGAAGTGATTCAGAGTGGCAGAGCAGATCATCCCTCTGTTAAATCTGGCTGAGCTACACCTGGGGAAGGAAGGGACTGGCTGTTTATAGCTTGGCTTTAAAATGCCTCCCTTTTGAGCATTAGCAGATTCAGCCACTTAACTAGGTTAAAGCTGAAATATCTTAATTTTTTAGAAGTAGGCATCGAGTTCCATTGGAACAGACATCTCCCATGACATTACTTTCCAGAGCTGAAATACATCACACTAGCAGATTTTTTTTCCTAGATATTTTTGCTGAAATGATTTCAATTCATAGCAAGCCTAGAAGAGCAGAAATGTTCAGAAGATTCAAGGAGAGCAGCTGAAATGAACTGAAAAGGTAAAATTTCTGGCCTACTGAAAAGAACCACTTATCTCAGTCCCCAAGATACAGCAGCAAATTCCATCTACTGCATTTCCAGCCTGAGCCTGCAGCTGGGAAGGCAATTTCCCTAAGTTGTTCCCCTCAATCTACAAGAAAAAGACTATTTCCTTTTTTTGAACAGTAGCATTATATAATTGATTGGAAGAGTTTTATATCATTGTTGCAAGGGACTGAGAAATAATAGCTCCTGGCATCAAAATCAGCTTTTATTGCTTTCCTTCTGCTGGGGATCATCTCCTGAAGGTGCTGGTGTTCTGCTGCCAAGGTCTCAGACATAGTGGTAGAGCAAAGGTAACCTGAAGTTCTTGTTTATTTTTTGTCTTGGTGCTGTTTCCTTAAGAGCCCTTCAGGTGCCCATCCTTTGTTTTGTTTGACATACCTGAAGAGAGAGTCACTGTCATTCTTATTTAATTATTCAGGTGGGTTATTGCAGTGGGACTTTGCTGATGATGGTATAGATAGAATGTAATATTGAGGGTAGATTATATAATTTAAGTCTTTAAAACATCACTTTTCTGCTGAGTCTCCCTCAATAACACACGAAATGGTAATCTGCAGTTCTGCCTTTGTAAAAACATGCATCATTTTTACAAAAATAGTCATGGTTGTAATTAAGGACGCTGATAGTTGTTTTTGTTTTTAATTTCCTATCCTTCAGAATCCTTAATAAACTTTCACGGTCAAAATCCAGATGGTACAGCAGAGCTCAGTGTTGTTTTTGAGACGTTGTTGTTGTTTGTGCTGATTATAACTCTCCCCAGATAAAAGTTTAAAATGGTTTGGATTTTTGGCCTTTGGCTGTTTGGAAAGCTGCTGTCAGCTTCCAGCACAAACCAGTTCAAAATGAGTGCACATTCCCAGCTGGTGGTGGGGGAAGGACTCCAGTGAGGGCACCAGTGCCCAGAAATTTAAAACCAATGCACCTTATTCCAGCTGGGAGGTTGGTTCCTGTTTTCATAGGCAGATCACCTTCTCTTTTGTTTTTCCCCATTTGTGTTGCTCTCCTGTTCTGAAGAGTCATTGATTTACAGAATCTGAGGAACATTGTCCTGTGGAGATGGGGAATGTAGATGTAAAGTCTTTAATCCCTCAGATAATTAAGCACTAAAATAAATGATTAAAAAATTGAGGTGAAACACTGTTAATTTTAATATAAAAATAATGTACTCTTCCCTGTGGAACACAAGGGAGGGAGCTGCAATCAATATAAGGGCAATCAAAAATTGAATACTCAGTTTTTTCCTCTCTCCGAGTTGCTTCTTTGATGCCTTGCTGTGCTTTGCCAAGATGTTGGGAGGAGAATGGACTGAGCGTGGGGTTTGAGTGGGGCATTAGGTGGGGAAGGTGCTGTGGGCTGGGTGAGCTGAGGAGTCCAGCAGAGCTGCAGCTCCCTGCCAGCACAGCCATCGGCCCTGGCTGAAAGCTTTGCTGGAGGATTGTCCAGAAAAAGGTCTCTAAAAACTTCATTTGCTCTCAGTGAGTATCTAGAGAAAGAGTGGGAGCTGATTGCTCAACAGGCTGAGGCGAAAATGAGGGTTGTTTCTGTGTGTAAGAAAGCTCTGAAATGTACTCTTTATTACAAATGATCTTTATACAAGATCCCAGGGGGATCCCCACCTCTGGGGGATCCCAGGATTTCAGGCTCTTAGTGCTCCTGCAGTTTACAGTCTCAGGTGTTGATGTGTGCTGGGGCCAGTTTCCTGACCCTTCAGATAGACTTTATTTCCAGTTCTTTGGGGTTTGAGTGGAGGTTAATTAAACTTTGTAATGTAAGGGTTAATGCAAGTGTTTATTAGGAGAAGAATTCCTCTTTTTCAAGATGTAGAGAAGGGGTTTGTGAAGCTCTGAACCTCTTGTGTGAGCCTTTCTTCCTGGCCTCTTTCCTTCTGAGCTTGGTTCCTTCTGAGTGGTGCCCACCCTCATCAAGGGTTAGTTTGCTTTGGTTTGTTGCTGGGTTTTACCTGATTTTATGGCTTATCTTCTGTTAGGCAGTCAGATATTTTTGCTTTTACATCTAGAAAGTCTTTTGATCCTTTTTTTAAACTTCAGTTTATTGTTTTGCATTGTGTTAGGGCCTGGAGACCCTAACCACGATCACAGCTTTGGGATTTTAGGTGCTGCTCCTCCATAAATAGTAAGAGAAGTCTGTTATATTTGCCATCTACAGACAAAGAAACAGTAATACCCTTTATTTTTTGGACATGGAACAGCAGCACAGGAAAAGGGGCTTGTCTGAAGTGGGCCAGAGTGGATTGCAGCACCTAAATGGAGGATTCCTGGTTGGGAGTAACTGGCATCAGTTTAGACCACCACAGTACCCGTGAGCAAATAAATATTTAGGTCAGATGCTAAACAAAAAAATAAAGACTACTAAAGCATTTGTGAATTAGAGCTTGAGAAACTGGGTTGTCTTTGAATGCCATCTGTGGTAAGCCTTTGTCCCCTTTCTGAGTAAGGGTAAGGATTTGAATTTGCTGGGGGGGAAAAAGTCAGTTTATTTCATAATTAAGGTAGAAGATGTGAGCACAAAGGTCAGCTGTTCAAACAGGAAAGGTGATTGGATTATTTGCATCTGTATTTTTTAATCTGCATTTCTGTATTTGTTCTTTGGGACTGCCAGTTCCTAGAAAGGATGCAGAGCTTGTTCTTTATCACGACAGCCTGCCTCAGGTAATTGCTGCCTGGCACAGTCAAAATAGGTGCCCTGCAGTGGGAGAGGCTCAGTGCCATTGGAAATGTTCTTTGTGTGCAGTGATGTACGGCCTCCAGATAATGCAGCTGGATGAGGGACAGTGGAGGGTTAGGCAACAACGAATGCTGGTGGTGATTTACAGAAAAAGCCCTCTATTCATGGCTAAAGTGAACTAGGAGGGACTGTAAATTGGGTGCAAATACAGCTCCTTTTGAAATCCTCACCCGAGTGATGTAAAGGAGCTGTTGTATAAATGGCTATTGTGCCAAATATTGTTCAAGTGAAGTTCAGCCCTGTGCAGGAAACCATTCAGAGTCTGTGTATTGCTCGGGAGTGCTGAGAAGGTTGAAATGAACTCTGGGCAGTCCATTTGCAGCTTTTGATGTAAAATCACAGCACTGGATTCCTGCACAGGTGGAGCTTGCTGTGGTGATCCGATATTTCAGATGTGCCTGTGCAGTGAGCTGGGGTTGCAGGTGCTGACTGGGTCATTTTGTCCCTGATAAATGTTTATTGCAAGTGGAGATGTGACCTTAGACATGTGTAAACCTGCAGAAGCTACTTCTTTTAATCTGGCTGTCACGCAGAATGTATCATAAACCATTGTTTTCCAAGCTGATTAGATAAATCCTCATCTGCCTGGGCCACCTCTGCATGGACTGATGAGGTTTGTGGCCCCTGAGCCCAGCTGCAGCACTGTCCAGTCCCTCAGTAAAGCCAGCGAGGTTGTATCTCAGTATGACTTGAAGATGTGATCTTTTAAACTCTCCTTTCCTTCCAACAGTGGCCGAGAGTCGGGGGATCCTGGAGAGCATACAGAGGTTTTCCTTGCTGCCCACCTACCTGCCTGTGACCTATCGTATCCACAATGCGGACGTGTCCTTCTTCCTGAAGGAAGCCAACCAGGACATTATGAGGAACTCCAGCCTGCAGTCCCGGGTGGAATCCTTTCTGATCTACAAATCCAAGAGTCCCCCGGTGTTAAACGCCAGCTATGGACCTTTTTCCATTGAACAAGCAGTGCCCCAGGACTTAATGCTGTCTTCAAATCCCTTCGGATCCACCAACAAGTTCTCCTTTGACTGGAAGCTGCAGGCCTTCATCATGAGCACCAAGATCTACCTGAGCAAGCCCCGGGTGCAGGTGCTGTTCTACATCGTGGGCAGGGACTGGGATGAGTACAGCCCCGCGGAGCGGCTGCCCTGCCTGCGCGTGTTCGCCTTCCGCGAGACGCGCGAGGTGCGCGGCAGCTGCCGGCTCCGCGGGGACCTGGGGCTCTGCGTGGCACAGCTGGAGCTGCTGCCCAGCTGGTTCAGCCCCCCCACCGTGCTCACGGGCCGCAAGAGGCAGATGGACAGGTCTGAGGGGAGCCCCGTGGAGCTGTACTACTCCATCCAAGCGGGAGATGAGAGAGGGGAGTGCGCCAAGGAGGATGTCAGGAAAAGGAACGGGATCCGGTCGGGGCGCAACGACGTCGATGAGTCGGGACCGCCCCTGCAGAGGATTGGAAGTGTTTTCCTTTACCAGACACATGCTGCCCCTTCTTTAACTGAAATGAGATTGGATAATAATGTTGTCATCCAGTATGCACCAAAGGCTGTCAAGCAAGGAGACATTCTGACTTTCCTTGTGTCTGTTGCTAAAAACTCGACGGAAGATCAGTTCACGCTGAGGTAAGGCTGCTGTGTGTTGCTTTGGTACCTTACTTTTGGTTTTCTCTGCTCTTGGGAGTCACTTTCTCTCTGCAAATTGCCTAAGAGTCCATCAATTGCTGCTCTCCAAAAACTGCATTTCTTGGTTGACTCACCACTTCTCGTGTTGTTCAGTCTGGTATTGTATGAATTGTCTGAGGTGCGGTCTCTCGGAGGGAGAGGCCTTCTCCTGAAGTTGTCCCTTGAGGAATGCTTACAAAAATTGAAATGGTAGAGCTGGGACATATCTATGTACTAAGAGGAGATAACATCTAAAGTCTCGAGAGCTGGAGTTTGCAGTTCTCCTTATCTCTCACTGGACTCATGTTGAGATTAATGAAGCTTAAATCCACAGAGTTATTTACAGGAAATGAGCAAGAATGGGTATTTAAGTAGGGTTCAAGTGTTTCAGCATCTCTCCCCAGCTTGTTGTGAGCCCAGTCCTGTATTACAGGATGGTTGAGGTTCCTAAGTATTACTGATCTACCAAAACAATTTCTGAAAGTGAGAAACTGCCCGAGGGGTGGTGCTTGGTGTTTGAACGTGACATCAAGCGCCACACGGAGTCACCTCACTGTGCCCAAGCATGGAGGTGTCACAGGGGCAGCTCCTGTCACCACCAGGACAGTCCCGGGCAGACCAGCGAGGATGGGCTGGGGCACACGGCAGGTGTGTGCTGCCTGCCCAGCTGCCTGTGCTCTCCAAGCCTGCCCCAAGCTCCAGCCCTGCAGGCGAGGGCTGTGTGCCCGAGGGGTGGGAAATCCGTGCCTGCAGAGATTCTTCTGCTTTTTATCCCTTACCAGTGACTTGTGCCACCTCCTGCTGAGCTGAAGGTAAATGTCACACTCTGGCTTCTGGGGATGAGACTGGTTTGTCTCAGGTGTTTGTGCTGGGAATGGTGGGTGTTGCCAAAGCTCCCAAAATGTTCCTGTGGAAGAGCAGGTGCATCACAGGAGGGAGCCGTGAACTCCCCACTTGTACAAATGCCACAGACTGGCAGCTGTGTTCAGAAACAGCTGTGCTGAGCACTGGAGATGCTTTGGAGCTGCCCCCTAAGACATCACACCCTGGTGTGACTTGAGGTGAAACTCCTTTCCACTCCCACCTTCCAGGGCTGAGATTGTCACGGGAACATTCCTGAACTCACATGTCAGCCTTGGCCAGGGGTAAGGACTAACTCAGGGTTGGCACCACTGGCCTCAGAAGTAAGAGCTCAACACTGTTTTGTTTTGTTTTGTTTTTTCCCTCCCCTTCCCCTAGGAAGACTTGTGGGGGATTTCTGGGGGAAATGGTTTGCCCTAAAATCAGGACATTTTCCCTTTGCAGGTGTGATGTATAAACTGAATAACCACAGCACTTGGTTGGTGACTCAAGGGCAATTATTTCTTTTTCATCTGGGGGTGGACAAACACCTCACCATATCAGTTCCTCATCTTCTGAGTCAATCTAAGATTTCAGTTGCTTCCTGAGTGCTGATTTCAAGGCAGACAATCCCAGTTCCTCATGGCAAGTGTTCAGGGATGTCTTTGTCTTTATCCTCTGATGACTTAAAAGGGATCACATCAGCAGACATGGAAACTTCTGCTACATTTGAGAATAGGTTTCAATATAAACATTAAAAACAATTAATTAAGGTAAAAAATGTTTATTGTTTTTATTCTGGAAATGTAGAGTCTTAGAAATCTCACTTCAAAGCATCTCTGTTTCCATGAGCTGTAATCCATTAAAAGTGGAGCTGGTTACAACCATGATAATTATGTTACATATAGGTTTATAAAACTTTCAAAAACCTTGCTTTGTTTAAATTAGGATGAAAACTCAGCACCTGAACTTTTAATGGAATGCTTCTAAAATGAATTTTCTGGAACAAAAAGGAAAAGATGTGTTTGAATTGTAGCTTTTTATTCTGAGATCTAAGGTATCATAAAACAAAAAATAAGCTAAAAATAGGGAGTGAATATCAGCTCAAAATGAAAAGTGTGGCATTCTTGTCTTCAAAACAGCACTTTGGTGTTACCTTTTAAAAACAAACTTGTAACAACTTGCTGTTGCCTTCTTGAGTTGTGATTTCTCTTGCCCTGCTTTTCTGAGAGCACCTGGCTTTCAGCCTGTAACCTGCTGCAGTGTCAGAGTAGTTATCATATTGTTTAACTGTGCTTCCAGGGGGCCGTGCCTCTCTTTGTTCTGGTTACAGCATCTCTGAGGGGGTTTTGGTTGGGTTTTTTGGTCAGCATTGTGGTTTCTGTGTTCATCCCTCCACGACGTGTTCTCCATCTACCTGATCTCATTCTGATCTCTCTGATAGAGGAAAAGGTCTCTCCCCCCCTCCCCAGTGTAACTCTTTTATAAAAAAATTGTATCAATTTTTATTTTGAACCAGTCCATTATTTTTCGAAGTTCTGCCTTGAGTGGCAGCAAGATTTGGAGCTGGATTCATGAAGTGAGGCCAAGGGCTGCTGGCAAAATGCTTTTACCATTGCTTTTGCTCCAGTGGACTGGAAACTATGGCGTGAACAGATGGAAAATATAGGATATACCAGTGAAAAATGGAGAAACAGACATGCAGAACAGCCCAAAGTAAGAGATTGCTCATCACTGCTGAATATTTTCTGTTTCAGAACTCCTGTGCTTACAGTAAGCCCTCTCCCCTTTCTAACAGGAAACTGTCTTCAAGGGGAGCCTTCTAGAAACTTCTGAATACTGAAAGATTTAGGGAATCGAAAACCTTTGGGTTTTATCCTCTGCTGTTGTGCACAAGGGAAGATTTAGAGGCATGAACATGGAACTGATGGACTGTTTTTAATTTTGGGAAAGAGATGGACCATAAGAGCCAAGGCCTAGGTTTTGTTTTTTAATGAGCCAGGGAAATTAAACATATTTGTCTTGACTCTGTATGAGTGTGAGAGATAGAGGAAAGGAAGGAGATAAAATAGAGATGGTGGGTAAATATGGAATATTGCTGTAGCTGGAAAGCTTTGGCTGGGCCTTAGGAAAGTGAGGGATTTCTCAGCTTCATTCAGTGCTTGCTTCCCCCTTTTCACCTTCTTTTCACCTGCTGGTGGCCAGGGAAGGCTCCCTTTCCTTCCCATCACGGGTGCTGAAAGTTTCCTGCTGTTCATAAAAATATTGTGCAGTTCCATGGTACACGTACTGGAAACTGGAACTGCAGTGAGATCTTTATTTGAGGTGTTTTTGCTGAGAAAGGAAAACATGAAGTGTAACTTCATGTCAGTCCTTCCAGATGCTTTCAGCAATGAAAGCCTCCAAGCTCTGGTGTTACACAAGCCCAATTCCTGTTTGCAGCAAGCCCCAAGCCCTGCTGAATGAACTCAGTGCTGTTACCTTGCAATCAATACGTGCAGGGATGCCAGAATTTCCCAAAGTTAGCAACAGGGCTTTCCTGAATCCACACTGCAGATACAGTTCTTTGTTTATTGGCTTTTGTTTGTTTTGCTGGGCCTAATAAACATAACCTTTGTGTTTTGTTTTAGAGTCAACAGGATTGATACTTTCTGCTTGCAACCTCTTAAATTTGTTTTCCTGTTTGTGGAGATGAATCAGCAAGGAAATTAGAGAGCTAGAATTGCCTGAAGCTACTGAGTGTCAGGCCTGGGTACATTCATGAGGGGAAAAAAGCAGCTTCTTTTCTTTTTACAGTTGTTCAATTTCTAATGACACTTAGTGAGCCCTGTGTGACGGAATGACTGAAGGTTGTAATAGAAACCATAAACCTCCAATACTGGGAGAAAAGTATGTTTTTTTGATAAACTATCAATGCTATTTCTGCATTTGTAAAGCCAGGCTGGGGGCTGGACATCTGCAGGTACCAGTTTTATAAACTGTTGAGAGGCTTTGTGGTTTCCCCCTGGTATTTTTAATGATGCTAACTGTGGGAATACAGGGACTGGTGGTGAATTAGCAGTGCTTATTGATAACTGGGAAGATTTTCCCCAAAAGGCCCAAAGAGCTGGTTACATGAGCTTCTCTTATTCTCCCTTTTATCTAACAATCAATGGATAATAATCCAGCAAACATGAAAAGGGCTGCATAAATACATGAGGGGAGCAGGGTTGAGATCATTAGCACTCAATTGATGCAGCAAGAAAATCTGAACAAGACTGGCATTTTATCAAATTGTTTGTGTGTTCTTCTAGTGCTGGGCTAAATCAAATCTTGTTCTTCGTGCTGAGCTGAATCATATTTAAACAGCAGAGAAGATCAGGGAGTAAGTGGTGATCAGGAAGGTTACCAGCCACATAAAACTCTGATGAGATGGGCTTTTCTCTAGGCCTTAGGTTGTGTGGGTATTTCATGGCACCCCAGCCCTGAATTTGTACCTCCTCTGCCAGATTGAGAAGGATCCTGTTGTACGTTTTTTACTCCTCCTTCCGTAGGTCTGGCTCTGTCAGTTAAAACATCCCCTTCCACATTCTGGTTTAAACAGCTTCTAAAATATTCTCACAACTGAATTTTCTCCCTCTCTTTTAACTATGAGAGAAAACGAATTTAAAAACAAACAAAACAAATACTAAATTCTCTCTGCTTTTGAAATACAGCCTCTGCATTTCAGCTTTGTCCCTGCTCGGTGCTGATGCAGAAATGAGGTTGAGGTACTTGGACACTGTGACCTGAGAAGGTGAGAGTCCTGTGGCTGTTGTTTCACGGTGGGAACTGTTCTTTCCCAGCGTGGGCTGGCCCAGAGGAGTTTCTGCAGCAGGGCTGGGTGGAATCACCCTCTGCTGCTGCCTGGGAGAGCCTTCTCCAGCAGGCTCCTGGCCTTCTCTGCTGTGTTCTGCACACTCTGCAAGTAGGAATTATCTTTCTCAGCCTGTTTATGAGCTAGTCAAGCAAATATAATTTTCCCCATCTTCTGGATGGCAAAATAGCTTTCCTGCACTGCTAAGTGACTTGCTAATGGCCCAAAATTGTCAGTGGCACTGTGGAGACAAGTGTTTAACAACTATTGACTTCTAGGGCACTCTATTACCTCCTGTTGCACTTGCAGATTATATTAAGAAAATAGTTCCTTCTGTTAAAATTGTTCCTGTTAACATCCTCTGCCTTGAGAATCAACTCACACTGCCTGAGCAGGTGTCAGAAAGCTGAGAGACAGATCCAGCAAACCATGACCCACACGAGCGGCCTTTGCAGCCCACTGTGATTTCAGGTTTATTGCACTCCCAGGGCTGCTCCCCTCCTCTCAGCTCCATCCAGAGCCTGGCTCCAGCCTGGGCACTGCACCAAGGCTGTGTGAGCAGTGTGTGGGTGCTCTGCTAGCAGACTCGGGGGTAGCTGGGACAGCTGCCTGCCCTCGGGGGCACTGGGCTGCAGGGACACTGCCCCAGGAGCACTGGACAGGTTTATTTTCCTTGTCCTGCTGGAAGGACTCTGCCTCCTCTCCTGATCACTTGGAAACCACGAACAGGAGGGAGCTCTTTGTCACTGAAGCTGCACTGGTTGGGATTGCACTGCTGCCTTGCTGGTCTAGCACTTCAGAATTATTGTTCTGCTGCGTTCTGGAGACACTGAGATTTGGCTAGGCAAAACTAGTTTTCCAAAAGAACTCATTAATTTAGGGAGCTGAAGAACATTAGCAGAAATCAAGTCTATGATAGCTGGGAAATACAGGTTTGGGTTGATTTTGTTGGTGGTTTGTTTAGAAAAGGGGAGGTTTGGGCTACTACCAATCCCCCCAATTTGTGGAATTGATACCAGAAACAACTTCTTCCCCCAGAAGTGCTCAGTTCTCAGTGCAGAACACATTAGGGGCTCCTCTGTGGTGAGAAGTGAAGCAATCTGCACGGTGCTGGCAGGGCTGTGCTGGCAAAGGTGAGACAGATGGAGAGGGTGATGGCACTGCCAGGGCGTGAGCTGCCTGTTTGCAGGTGCTGCTGCTGCCATCCAGCAGGCTTGGGGAGGTGTCAGTGCTCCCCCCCCGGATCCCAGGGCAGCCCTGGGGCCGTGTGAGCACGGCCAGCAGGCAGCAAACCCCTCTGCTGGGCACAGCCTGCCCCTGGTGATGCCCCTGGGGGCTGCTCCCTGTGCCATGGGCACTGGGGTGCACCCCAGGGCAGGGTCAGCGTGCCCAGTCCCCCATCAGCGTGCCCAGGGCATCATCAGCGTGCCCAGTCCCCCGTCAGTGTGCCCAGGGCATCATCACCGTGCCCAGTCCACCTCCTTGCACTTTCCAGTGACTGCTGACAGAAGTTCAGGAGCTCTCTTTTAGCTGTATTTTGGTGCCTGAGTACGTGGAACTTGTAAAACTTTGGGTCAAAGAACTCTTCCTCATATCCCAGTAAAACATGAAAGCTCATCCAGGGAAGGATTTTTTCCTATTTCCAAAGTACTTTTAAAAATAAAGGCTAAGTATGTTGAGGAATAAGAGATTACATGGGAGGGGAAGTAATCTTTGATTTGAAATTATTGGAATAGTTTGACTTTTCAGTGTTGCTTTTGCATTTTTTAAGGGTAACGTTTATCCAGCACACTCGCATGAAATGCATCAGGAAATCTCAAAGTGCATTTTTGATCACAAAAAAATTGGAGCATTAGTTTCCTACTTGTAATGGCAAATCTGAGCCCTTTTAGGTTTTTAAGGTTATCAGTTGAGCAGATCTGACAGGTCCTTGTAACGTCTGTGTAAAGCCATGGTAATGAACTGTCCTGTCACTTTAGCAGGTGTCCTCTGCACAGCAGCAGTCCCTGTGCAGAAGTTTCCTCTCCTGCCTGCTGGTCCCTCCTGGAGCCTGTCCAGCCCCGAGCTGGGTGTCACAGCACAGCAGTGTCCCCAAGCCTGCCCTGAGCCCTGCCCAGCTGTGTCTGTGTGTCCTGGCTCTGCACCCCTCTCCTGGTTGTGTTCCCCTGGCATTTCCCAGCTCACTGCTCTGCAGGGTCTCTGCTGGGTCTGCTTTTTCCAGGCTGCTGCACAGAATTCCAATGGGAATGGAGTGAAGGGGGCTGCTGTTACAGAATCAATGTTTGTGCTGCTTGATCTCTTCAACCCCATCACAGGGAATACCAATAGTAGTAACCTGGGGCAGATAGTTCATTGCACAAAATAATTGATCTCTATTACAGGAGATGGAATCTGATCTAAATCTATAACAACTTCAAATGGTGAAGCTAAACCCTGGCTGTCAAGGCAGAGGTTTTGCCTGTGGGATGTTGGAACAGAGATGCTGGGCATCACTGGCCAAACTGGTGGGGCCCTTGGACACTTACTGCAGGCTGGGGATATCTTTAGGGGCTTCATTTCTGAAGCACAGCATTAGTGATACATTTCTGTGATGTACTGAATAGCCCTGAGGGCAGGGTAGAGCCCGTGTTCAGTGTTTGGTAGAAGGTGGCACATTTGGAGCCTGTGCCCAAGCCTGAGTTGTGTTTTGTGTGCATTAGTTATTTTTGAGTGCTGTTTGGGTGCAGGTGTTCACGTTCTCCTGCTCTCCAGCAGGAAAAGGGCAATTCCCCCGTGCTGTAAGGAGGGTTTGGTGCCACGCAGGCTGTGCTGGGCAGGAACCTCAGCCTGTGCACTGGCCGTGCTTGCCTGGGCTGAAATCAGAGACTCCAGCTCCCACAATCTGATGTGGCTGCTTGAGTGGCTCTCTGACCTCTCTGAGCGTTTGGCTGATGTTGGACAGACATCTGCTCTGAAGCCATGCAGGGACACTTCATTTTCCTCCTTAGTTTTAATTGTGCTCTACCCCTTCCTTCCTCAGCTGTGCCCGCTGAACTCTGGTGTGCTGTGCTTTGCAAAGGCTTATCAACAGAAAGATAAATCTCTTCATCAATCTTCAGATCTAATGCCTCAAAGCTCGGGAGGGTTTGGGTTTAAGGACTGCCATCTTTTTGAGGAATTGCCTATTGCCAGTATTCATTGCTCAAGCTAACAGATACTGAAAATGGCTTTAAATCACCTGCTGGGTTTTCCTTGCTGTTTGCTTTGTTATTTTATTTCAGGCAGAGGATTGCCTGCATGCAGGTCCTGAACTTCCAGAGTTCATCTCTGAAGGCTTGTTTCCCTCTGCAGCCAGAAATTCTAATTGACTTTGATTTATCAAATAAAAATAAATTAATTCCTTGTTGAGAGACTCTTTCTAAGCTGTGTCTGTGCAGATTTAGCAGAGACAGTGATTGCCTTGCCAGGCTGTGGGCTGGAGCCATTTGTAAACCGTGAAAGGAAAATGTCAGTCATCCCCAGCTGAAGCCCTTGTTTGTGGCCAAATTTGAACCCCGGAGGGGAAAGGCAGTTTTGGATGTTCCCACTGCAGTTCAGAGAGGTGTTTACATCAGCAGGGAGGGCCTGAAGGGGCTGGGCTGCAGCACGAGGCCGGAACCAGTGTGGGTTCCAGCACTATTTCTGATTAATTTAAAAATGTCCAAAACATTTTCCAAACCCGCCTGCTCTGTGGCCATACAGATGTTCAGCCCTCAGTGAAACCTGAGAAAGAAGCCAGGCTTTAGGACTTGACATTTCTGCAGGGCCTGGGACCTGACTTTGGGACATTGGACACCTGTCCAGGTGGGCAAGTTCCAGGAGTTTACTGCACTTTCCCAATAGCTTGTAATAATGGAGGGATGGTGGGAATTTCCTTTACTGTATTATTCTAGCTTCTTGAGCCTTTTGTTAGAGGGAATGTATTATGAGTTAAAAATTCCCAAAGTGAGACACCTGCAGAGAAAAGCTCTATGCATGGCTTTGAGATCTTGTAATAATTAGGTGGATAAAACAATTTGGAATGCCTGAAAAATCTCCTAATTTAGCTAGAGATGTTTAGGCTTCCTTAGCCACCCAGAGCTGGTGCTACTTTTCAGCTGTGAGGGAAGAGAGGAAGTGCTTGGCTGTGCACTTTTTGGAAAATAGACTTCAAATCTCAGTTTGGGAAGGTTCTAAAATAGTGAGCTGCTCACCACGGGCTTGCAAATGGCTGAACTGGGACCTACGTGAATAAATAAGGTGGCTGCAGGGAAAGAACTGAAAGAGAAAAAGGAGGAGGGAAGGAAGAAGGGCATTCCCCAAGATAAATTAACATCTGTGAAATAAGACACTTCTAAATGTATGCTAATGGCCTAAATGTTTCCATATTCAATTAAGTAATAAGTCCCGAGTTGGCAATATCATCCCAAAACATTCATTTACCACGAGAAGGCTCCACTGGGACAGCAGAGCACCATAATGAACTGATGTGGGCAGTAAGACATGATAATGCCTACTTCAGAGGGAATTACTGCTTTCATAATGCAATTTACAACAAGAATTTACTTGTTAGAAGAGTTTTTCCCCTCTTCATTATGACAGTGTAATTATGACTCCAGCAGCTCTGAATAATTCTGAGAGGAGTGAGTTACCAAAGCTTTTGTATTGAGTGTTCTCAGGCACTTTGAATGCAGGGCCAAGGCTGTAACTAATAATCACATGGGAATTCACACAGGACAGCAGCCTGCCTGCAGCTGATCTCATCCTCCTTCTCTGTGTCCCACCTACAGTGGCCTTCATGTGGTTTTCTGTCTTGCTGTGTGTGATTATTTATCAGTTTGGTTTAAAGAATCGGCCCAGTTCAACACTAGCGAGTTCTGATACAGCACTTGGAGATGTTGATGCACCTGTAGAGGACAGCCAGGGTCACCTGGAGGCCTGGCCTGGGCGTGTGGCAGTGTCTGTGTGGCTGCAGGCTGCTGTCCTGAGTGCAGGAGCCCTGCCCACTGTGAGCAGGCTGAATTCTCTACAGCCACCCCTTCAGAGCAAGGCTCAGTCCCTCTGGAATGTCTTCCAGAACTACACCTGGATGTCCTGGAGGATGCTTCCAGTGCCTGCTCAAAGCCACAAGCAGTTTATGAAGTCATTGTCTAGCTGACAGTCTTCCACTTCAGCCTCTGAACTTGGAGGAGCCGAAATAATCCTCGATGTTCTGTGCCCCCCCGCTTGTGTTCAGGTTTTGTTTGTGTTTCCACACCAGCCAGGCACTACTGGAATAACTGCTCTGAGTAGACTCAATGTTTGTTTTTATTCCTCCATTGTCTTAGGAAAAGCTGCTGCGGATGGCACTTGGCAGAGATTGCTTTTGTCAGGCAGAAACTGAGTGGCTGTAATGTGCTTTTTTCATTTCTCTGAGAGGCACCGAGAGATTGACTGTACCTTTGTTGCTTAAGACAACATTGGTAAAATCTTTTTCAATTACGGCAGATGTGGCTTTTTCTGGAAGCTGAGCTGGGTGTGCTGGAGCCTGGAAGGATGGCTGAGCTGAAACCAAGCTCTCTGCTCTGCTGGGGCATTCAGCTGCAGCCTGGGGTGACCAGCTCCGGTGGAAGGCAGTGGCCCTGTCACAGCCCGGGGTGACTGCCACCTCCCCGAGCAGGGCCAGCCCTCAGGCAGCCCTGCAGGTCACAGCTCCTCACTGGGGCTGTTTGTTTCCATGGCTGGCTGCAGGACCACACCAGTCAGGGACCAGTAACCCTGAACCCTGCCGGGGACATCTCCTGAGGCCTCTGCATGTCACCTGGAAAAAAACCCGGGCCAAACAAAGTGCATGTATGAAGTGTAGAATTCACCCACAGAGGTGCTGACAAATTTCAGTAGTCAGAGATGATGTTCTTTGGAGGACTGTATGAAAATGCTGCTAAATGTGCCAGGAAGCTTTGGAAGAACTAGAAATTATTAGTGTGTGGTTATCTGATGATTTCTATTTCTTAAAGCTGAGCAGATGCTAAGGCAGAAAAATAGATGAAGAGGACTTTGGCACTTGTAAGATTGATGTTATCTTTAGGTTTCACAGTCGTACAAAAAATCTCTGACTGCATTTTGCAGTCAAGTGAGCTGAAGCAAGAAAGCCAAGTGAGGCTGAACTGCTGGGTGTCCAGGAGAGTTGATCTTTTCCCTTCAGTCCCAGGATGCCTCACAGCCCCATTTGCTGTATTAAACAGTGCCAGGTTGTGGAGATAGCTCAGACAGTACAGGGGAACAGCAAGGAGTTTCTTCTCCTTTTGTGATTTAATAGACTCTTCTGCTCTGTTTGCCCTCTGAGGGAGCCAATAGATTTAATATCCAATTTCTCTCATCTGCTATCAGAATGCAAATGTGATGGCAGATGAATATACTTTCAAGAATACTTAACCTAATGGGCATGTAAAGCCTGGTAATTATCAGTTGTTTGTCTCCTCTGTATAATGGTTTTCAGTAATAGGCAGTACCACACACTGAGATCCTGGCGTGGGCCAGGGACACATTCCAGTGCTCTTGTGGTGGAAACAAACAAAAAATGCAACATAGTCATTGCATTTGTTCCATTTTCAGTGCCCTGTGAGTACCCACTGGAACAGCAGGTCAATAATCAAAATTTAGCATTTAATCCACCTTTGATCCAACGCTGACAGACTTCATACTGTGTGTGCCACACGGGCAGGGGTGTTGGCAGAGCAGACAGGGCTTTGTGGCTGATAGAGAAAGGCTTCAACCTGCAGCCTCTGACCCTCCCAAACCCCATCTTTATGGAAAAGAGCAAACAAGGAAAAGAGCTCAAGGTTCATTGCTCTCAAGTTTGACAACAATAATAAAAGATAAAGGAACAGCAACAGACCAAGCGGAAGTTGAACTGTCTTGCTCCCTAACTGCAGCACATTAAAAGCATTGGGAACAATAAACCACAGTGGCCTGAGCTGGACTGGGCATAAACACAGCAATTTGTGTTGTATTTCACAAGACATGTTTTCATTAAGCCTGCCACTATTGTGCCAACATTGAGATCTCTTCTGTGGGCTGAAATATTCCAGCAGAGCTCAGATGTGGATTGATAAGCTGCTGTCAGTGGTAGGCGTTCTTCTGGAGTGAGTAACAAACTGCTTCCCCTGGCTGAAGGCTGGAGTGGGGCTGGGCAGAGCTCAGAGATGCTGAGTGCAGGCTGCTCCAGGGGCTGCAGAGCAGCCTGGGGCTCTCACTGGGCACTGTCACAGGAGTTCAGAGATGCTGAGTGCAGGCTGCTCCAGGGGCTGCAGAGCAGCCTGGGGCTCTCACTGGGCACTGTCACAGGGGCTGCAGAGCAGCCTGGGGCTCTCACTGGCACAGGGTGGGCAGTGTCACAGGGTGGGCAGGGTCACAGGGCTCGCAGTGTCACAGGGGCTCAGAGATGCTGAGTGCAGGCTGCCCCAGGGGCTGCAGTGGAGCCTGGGGCTCTCACTGGGCACGGTCACAGGGGCTGCAGAGCAGCCCGGGGCTCTCACTGGCACAGGGTGGGCAGTGTCACAGGTGCTGCAGTGGAGCCTGCGGCTCTCACTGGGCACTGTCACAGGAATTCAGAGATGCTGAGTGCAGGCTGC
>WAAE01025437.1:139543-182983 GCA_013400495.1 Nicator chloris | reverse complement strand
GGGCATTGTCACAGGGTGGGCAGCACGCTGCTGCTCAGGCACGTTCCTGGGGCACAGCACTGCCTGCCAGGCTCTCCAGGACAGCTGAGGTGCTGCTCTAAGAGCAGAGCTGTGCCTTTCAAGCCAGCCTTCCTCCCCTTGAAGCTCCAGCCATGAGGGGTTCATGAAAGGAGAGCCTGCATTCGTTTCTGAGGGGTTCATGAAAGGAGAGCCTGCATTCGTTTCTGTAGACCCTTCTGGGGCCTGCAGCGTTCTGCCTGGGCTCGGTGACAGCCTGGCAGCTGGGGAAGTCCTCCCTGGCTTTGGAAAATGCCACAGTGGGAGCCACCGGTTCAGCTGGAGCCTTGGCACTGGGAGGATGTCCCGGGGAGGGCCAGGGGTGCCAGCCCAGCTGTGGCAGCCCCTCGCTGCTGCTGTGCAGGAACTGCTGCAGGGGAGGCTGCGAGCTGCCTGCACCGCCTTTGCACTGCAGGAGGCGTTCATTTTGTCTAAAAGGAGACACAAGGTCTAACTGAGCCCATAAATGTAACTCCCCCATCACTCCCTTGAAAGTGAGGTGCAGTAATCATGGATTTTTCTCCTGAGCAATGTAAAGTTGAAAATGAGCTGCAAAATGTGTTTAAAAAGCTCTATTTTCTAAGTGATTAGCTCTCACTAAATCTGCGTGGCAGCATGTGATCAGTAAGGAGCCCAGCTCTATTAGAACACTCTTATTTATGACTGACCAATATAGACTCAGCTGTCATCACTTCAGTCTTACAATCTGTTTTCTAAATAAAATCACAACTTAACCATATGCTTGACAGAATTATGTAGCAGCTTTAGTGTGTTTATTTTTCACTCTGCTCTATACATCAGTCCACACTCGGTTTGAAAGTCTGTTCTTTATGGCTGTTGTAAACTCAGCTGGGCCATTCATGCCCTGTGGGTATTCAGAGAACAGGCTTTCAGTCAGATTTGTCCAATGATGCTGCAGAGGAGGCAGCATTCAAAATCCTTGAGAGGTGCATTGCCCTTCCTTCACAATTATAGTTTAAAGGGTGGAGATTTGATTGCTCTGCTTGGCAGAGCCAGCATTTGCAGGAGGTGAGGAGCTGGACACACAGGCTTTTCTTTTCAATACACCTTTTTAAAATTAGAAATAGTTTCAAATATTTCAAAATAATTTAGAAAAATATATGGATGTGTACCCTACTGTTTGACAGAGACAACTCGGCAAATGTTATCAACAATAGCACTCTTCCTCAGAATTACAGTCTGCAAGATAAACCTCAACAACAAATCAGGCTGAGGGGCCCGAGTTGATCAAATACATCACAGTAACACAAATAAATACCATAGCAGAGATCCCTGGAATCCCCCAAACCTTCTACTTACGTGTCAGAATTAAGTTAGTCACGTAGCTGTTGTTTGCATTCTGCTGTTAATACATTTGAAGCACAACTCAAGTCTGGAGTTCTCCTACTTAGAGACAGAGAATTTAAAAATGGGTTTATAAAGGGAGAGATTAATTTGGTGAAGTGACAATAATTTCAGAATAACAAAATGCTCATCCATAATAGATAGAGTGCCATCTCCTCCCTGTTCCCTTGTGTACACCGAGTACTCCCTGCTTTTTATCTTATGTAAATTGTGAACTGCCTTGCAGTGTCAGGAGTTGTACTTCTCTTTATGAAGCACTAATTAGTAAGGACATGGCAAAGCCCTGTTTTTAATGATGTGGTAACAATGCAGGCAGGATGGGACACCAGTGTTAGAGCAGCTCCTTTTCTCTGCTGTGCCGGGGTCAGACAGCCCCGGGGATCCTTCAGGGCATGCAAAGCCCTGGGGAACATCCTGTGCCTCAGGAGAGACAGATGTGCCCGGGAGAAGGGACAGGGGCAGGGACAGGGACAGGGACACACCTGTGCCTCAGGAGAGCCAGATGTGCCCGGGAGAAGGGACAGGGGCAGGGACAGGGACAGGGACACACCTGTGCCTCAGGAGAGCCAGATGTGCCCGGGAGAAGGGACAGGGGCAGGGACAGGGACAGGGACACACCTGTGCCTCAGGAGAGCCAGATGTGCCCGGGAGAAGGGACAGGGGCAGGGACAGGGACAGGGACACACCTGTGCCTCAGGAGAGCCAGATGTGCCCGGGAGAAGGGACAGGGGCAGGGACAGGGACAGGGACACACCTGTGGCAGGTGAGCTCACGTGGAGCAAATCTCAGCACAGAGTTTGTGTTCTGTTGAGAGAATTTTGGGGAGCTTTAGTCCCTTAAGAGAGCTAATAGATGTGGTGCCTCTCAGGGTTTAAAAATGAGGGGTGCCTCCTGTTTACATGGGAAATTTGTAAGATCAATTATAAACCTCTGGTTTTGAGAAGATTTATTAAATTGTTCAGAAATTTTATGAAAACAAAGTATGTTCTGGAGGTAATATGGTTTATTTTGAGATCTGTTATGGATGCTAAAAGTGTTCTCAATCTTGAATAAATCATTTCACATATTTTTTAACTACCTGTCTAGGAATCCTGAACTGAGACATAGATGTAATAAATAATTTACTGTGCAGACCAGGAGCAAATATCTATATTACACCCTTTGATTTCCAACCACATGTTGCTGAGCAAAGCCATGTGGTTTAAAACAGCTTTACAATATTGCACAGTGTGTCAAAATCCCCTTCTGTGCAGTGAACCTGAGCTATCCTGAGTGAAATCCAGGGGCAGTTCCCAGCAGTGGCAGCTTTGCAGCCCAGAGCTCTCTCTCCAGTTCTGTTCTTCAGTCCTGGCGCTGATTTTGGGAGGTGCTGCTTTCACATCAGCTCACAGACGTTTGAAGAAGCTCCCAGGTGTGTCAGTGGCAACAGCCAAAATTTCTGATAGGATTCTAAGTAAGCCAGAAAGAAATTAATGGGCTGAGGAGTCCCTTGATTATAAATAAATATCTCTTTATTTGGTGGATGCTAAGAGGAGAAGACCAGGAAGGAGAGACAAATGATGGAGGACTGGAGATAGGATGGGGAGCTCTTCAGGGATAGAAACAAGGACGAGGCTTGCAAATTTCTGGGCAGGGAAGAACGTGCAAAAGTGGGAGTTCTCTGTGTTTAGGGAAGTGGGATTTGGATAGTCCCTGAAAAACTACAAAGGAATGCATTACAGAACCTGAGGATTGGTGTAAAACTGAATAAACCTCACGGGAGCAGGGGTTCCATCTAATGCATGGCTTGTGTGTGTAAGAGTCGATCCGAAGATCCCTCATTTGCCTCACTCTGAGAACTGAGATCCCAAAGACTGAGACTCTGGGAGCAGCGGGGCGGGGGGCCCTGGCCTGGCTGAGGTGGGATGTCTGCCAATCCTGTCTGCAGGTTGTGTTCACTGGAGCCTGTACAGAACTGAACTGGCCACCCTGGTTGGCGCCAGGAAACAATGGAAGCCACGGTACATGGCTATAACCACCTGTGCTGGAGATGGAACAGATCAGGCTTGCCCTGTTCCCCCACTGCCTATGGGCCACGAACTCACCACCCCGCCTTTGCTCTGGCCAGCTGCCTTCAATTCAGAAAAGACCTCTATATTCAGCCTCAAAGAGAAGCTTCTTCGAAGATCTTCCCCGACAAGAACGGAGGACCCATTGGACCAGGACCACGAGGACTCCTACCCCCTTTCTACGGAGGTTCCTTTGGCTTGAAAACCACGAGGGCTCCATTCTTGTTGGTAGCTATTATCCCAGAATTTTATCCCAAATCTCTCTCTCTTTCCTTCTTCTCTATTCTTTTATTCTCTCTTCCTTCCCCTCTATCGCAATACTGAAGTTGGCACTTAATAAATTGTATTTCTGGTTAAGCATATTAATTTGTCCTGTTGTGTCTTTTGTACTCTGAGATCCCTAAAACGAACCATCAGGGCCCCGCACCCATTAGTGGACCCTGACAGTGTGCCAGGACAAGAGACCTGCGGGTCAGTGGTCTCTGTTCTGGGCATGGCCTCGCCCAGACCTGCTGGCATTGCTCTTCCAGCACGGCACAGATCATTTCTTCTCTCTGGAAATAGTTCTTTTCAAGAAGCAGCACAGAAGTGCCCTTTTCCTCAGAGCCTTGCTGGCACCCTGCTTTGTGTCCCTGTCACTTGCTTGGCACGGCATGGGGCATGGCAAAGGCAGCCCAGTGGCTCCCTTTCTCTCCTGAGAGTGAGTGATGGTGCTGTTACAGGGACGTGGCATGCTGGGGACAGCAGAGCTCATGTTCTGTCCTCTTCCAGCTGAGGGGACGTTCTCTGCTGTGATGCCGCCAACAGGACCAGCAGTGTCAGGAGAGCAGGGGGAGGGTTCCAGGGGCAGAGCCAGGGTGTGAGTGCAGGAATTCCAGCTGCTCTCAGAGTCCTCCCTGTGACTGTTGGCTTGGTGAAACCTCAGCTGTGACCTTTGGAAGGCCAGGATCCCGAGGGGACCTGCAGCACCTTTGCCTTCAAAGTGACTTCACAGAACATGAAACTCGTAGGAAAAACATTTAAAGTATCTCGCTGGAATTAATTCTGAGCTGACTTCTACCCAATTTCATTCAAATCAGGCAGTGCAGATGAGAGCTGCCAATTTGCATAGACACAGTAATTTGGAGAGGGCGTGCAGGAGAGCTTTTTAAAATCCACATGGGGTTCGTGTCCTCAGTCTCTGAGCACGGCTAAAATCTGGGAAAGTCAGAATTCTAAGTCCTTTTTTTTTCCCCCTCTGACTCTCTTGTTTGCTCAAGTCCAATTATTCAGAACCAAAATATCCTATTATATCATGGGCTAAATAGGCACACTTTGCAGCTGTGTTGGGAAATGAATGAAGAGTTGAAAATGTGACTCTCCCATGTTGCTGTATTATCATTAGTTTGAGTATGTGCTGCAAATAACATTTTGAAGACCAGGTTTCCTTTTGACTTTGAAAGGGACATATGAATTACTGAAATAATGAGCTAAGGTCTTACTTTAAATTGCATTCTGTTTCTTTAAATGATGTTTTGCTATAAATTTCAGTTTTGTCTAATGTTGCATTTAGCCATCTTTGGTTTCCAGCAGGTAATAGTCTTTTCCTGCATCACCACTATCAGTAGCAGCTTCAGCTTTAATTAATTCCCTGCTCTGAGCAGAGCACATCTCCAGGCAGTGCCATGGCACTGATCAGTGCAGAACCAAAGATGAGAATGCCTTGATGAGCACTGTCACACCCAGTGACCCACTTTGCAGCTTTCAGTCTAAATTTGCCCTGCTTCAAGGACGAACTTAATGAACATTTGACATCAGGTAATTCATTCCAGCTGCACCCACCAGAGCTGCTGATACAGGTGGGCTTTGCTGCCAGGGTTTCCTGCCAGCCCTGCCTGGTGCTGCATTCTCCAGTGCTGTCCATGGCTTCTCCTCCCTTCAGAGTGGCTTTCCCAGGCAGGTGGAGTGGAAGTGAATTGGTGCAGCCCCTGTGCTGCTGCAGAACCTACACATGTACAGTGATGGCTCTGTCAGGAGCTCAGCTTCCTGGAGGGAAGGTCTTCAAATTAGCCTTCAGGAGGGCCTGTCAGATCTGTTTTTTTCTGTTTTCCTTCTCCAGTGTGTACCATTTTAGTAAATCTCCTCTAGCAGTCACTCCCAGACTACCAGGCGGATATTTTTGGAGAAGTTCCTTGATTTAGCAGCAAACCTTGGGGCTGGTTTATTGCCCTTTGTCGCTGCAGCCCTGGTGCTGTTGCAGATAACCCTTGCAGGGGATGGTGCCCTGTGCCAGCTCTGGCACAGGTGTGCAGTGTGCCCAAGGCAGCTGCTGCTCCCAGAGCAGAGGAGGAGCTGTCAGGAAAAGCCTCTCCAGAGGAAGCTGCCCCCACGTTCCCCATCCCTGTGGACTGAACAGAGTAGGATGAGACTTCAGTGACTGCTGGCTTTAAGCAGGTTTTCCCCAAATTAGCCCTGTTAGAACAAGTAGCTCTCCAAGATGTTTTCAGTGTTAGCAAACAGGGATCCCTAAAACACATCAGGAGGTTTTTGTCACTGCCATACAGCTGAATTACAAGCTTTGCCGTGGATTTGATACAATCCTAATGGACTGTAATCCTTGTAATACGACAGGTTTGTGACTGAGATTACTAAAATATTTATCCCTGGCATCTTTCCTTTTTAATACATTTGTTTTCTCTCTCTTAAGTGAAAACGATACATTGACAGCAAACCAGAGGTATTGCATCAGGCTCTTACCAGCAGCCAGCACTAAAGCCAACAGGAGAGGCTGGGGGGTTTGAATGACATGTATTGCACTGTTTTCTGTATTTCCTGACAAAGACAGTTCCAAGAGAACCTTTGTAGCCACACAGAGGGGTCTGGTGCTTGCTTTTTGCAGTTTAGAACAGCCTGTGCTCAACCATCTTTGTTCCCCCAGCCCACAGTGACCTTGTGCAGCTCTGCGTTGTCACCTCGGGGTCCCCAGGCTCAGGGCTCTTTCCCCCACCCCAGCAGGCTGATGAGGAACACATTTAAATCTGGATTTAAACACTGCAGTGAGTTGTCAGTGCCTCCCCCAGCCCCTTCCAGGGCTGGTTGTTTTTGTGGCTGCCTTTGCCCTTTGCTGGGAGCACGAGTGTGGTGTCAGCAGCGGTTCCTGTGGTGGCAGGGGCTGTTGTTTAATTAGTGTCTCTCTCAAGTGCCTGGAGCTCAGAGCCACCTTTGGTGTGGGCTTCAAAGGGAGCTCCCAGGGAAAGAATCAGCGTGCAAAACACCCCGAAGTGCTGATGTCCCTGTGAACTGTGGGCTGAATTCCTCATTGCCCTGTTTGTTGTTTCATCCTCCACCTCTCTGCAGTTTGGGAATAAAGCAGTGATTTTCAGAGAGACAGCACTGTGTGCACGTTTTGTGCAGGAGAAATTCCAGCTACAGCTGGGAAAATGTTCTTTGTGAAGCGGATGTCTGCCTTTCCCCTTTTCTGTCCAAAACTCATTAAAAGCCCCACACCCACTCAGTCTGGAAGGTGAGTGCTGTTGGTAGCCACATCAGCATGATGGTAGCTTCTGTCTCGTGTTAGAAAGCTCCACGAGGCTTTGTAGGTTTTTCAATATCGTGAGTTTCATCCCAGTTACCAAAATACCAGCAGGTTTGAGTTGTGCCATCCTGGGGAGCCTTGGTGTGGCACTGGGTCACAGGGGTGGGCTGGGGACAGCAGGGCACAATGAACATCTCCGAGCTGCTCTGTGGGGACAAAGGCTCAGCCAGACCACGGCTCAGAAGGGGGGATGCAGCAGTTCACAGGGGCCTCTGCTGCTCCTGGCCCCTTCTTTGGGAAGGTGGGCTTTGATGGGTGGCACTCAGCCACACCCAGGGCTTGCTAGGGGGTGTTTCTCTCTCAGGCATTCCCAGTGTCACTGGCATGCAGACACTGGTGCTCAGTGCTCAGCACAGCTCCAGAGGGACACAGCTCTCCTTGGCCCTCACCTGCTGTGCTGCACTTCATGGCTCAGGGCACTCGGGAAGTGCAGACTGGGGTCCTTCCCACTGAAGCTGAACCAGGAGCTGTGGCCCCCAAAAATGCCCTGGAGCAGCTGAAGGAGCAGAGCCAGGGCTGGTGCCCAGCCAGGAGGGCTCTGCTGGTGTGGCTGAAATACAGGATCTTCTCTGAGCACAGATCTTGGCCAGGAGTCTGACAAACCCCCTGAGCAGGTTGGGGTTTGTGAGTGCACATCCCCTTGGCAAGAGCACAGCAGTTAATGAATCAGCTCTGAGCCGACAGCTGCTGGGATTCTGCTGGGTCTGGGTGATGCCTCCATCCCTGGGCAGGCTGCAGTTCCTCCTCCCCACACCCAGACAGGCCTCCCAGGCTGGATGTGTTATGCTGAGACAATCCTGACTGTCTGACAGGAGCATGGGCGCTCCTCAAACTGGAGCTCACATTCCTTGGAGTTTAAAGAACGAGGGGAAAGTCACTGTTTGATAAATTACAGTTTGTTTTCCTGGGCTCCTTTTCTGCACTTCTCTCTCCCCACCGTGATTTCTTCAGCCTCGTGTTTGATCACTTCATCACCCAGCCCTCGTGGTGATGTTTCAGTTGCCTGCTAAAACAGCTTTTGTTCTCTAGTGGATTTTGTCCTCCCGGCTGGCAGCCAGGGGTACAACCTTCTTCCTTCTAAAAACAGCTGTCTAGTGGTCACTTCTTCCTAGAGAATTTTAAAAAGTAGCAAATGATTTCGAGTGTTAATGTTTTTGGCTGATTGCTACAGGGCTTTTGCTGTAGAAGTAAAAATGTCAGTCCTTGCCACAAGTAACGTTCCTGCACGTCTGCTCATTCAAACTTTTAAACCCCTCTATTTTCAATAGAGCACATGGGTGCCTCAGATTTTGATGCCTTAAACCTGGTGTCCAAGGCTGCAAGGTTTTAATACAAAAGAGCAGGAAAATTCATGTGCACTCCAATTCCTGCTCAGTGCATGTTTTAAGTTCCCATATTCTGTTTCTTGGTGTTTAACTTTGGGCACTGAAGAAGGACCCTGGGGGTTCTCACCCACTGCAATCCCACAGGAGGGTCCTTAGAACAACTCTGCTGGGACAGGAAGCCTCTCACTCCTCATCTTTCTTACATTGCAATGCACAAATAGAACAGAGCAGTCCAAGGATGTGCATGGAGGCTGAGGATATGCGTGTTTGAGGCTGGAAGGAGCTGTAGGGTTTTTTTTTTTCAGGATTTCTATGTGGAGAGGATTACCAGCTGCCTTTGTGTTCCTGCACAGTGGCTCTGTCTTGGAGAGCAATCATCAGGGAGGCTTTTGTGTTACTCCAAGTGATCTCTTCTGCTTGTTTGGATCAGCCAAAGAAAAGAGCCTTTTCCTGTGGCTCTTCCAAGATTAAAATCATGCCCATAACTGCTGTGACGTGCACTGGAGTTAACTGCTGCAGCTGGATGCTGACAACACCGCGTGTGCCCTGCGTTAAGGGCACAGGATCATTTTGAGCAGTGTCATTTCTGTATTAATTGAGCTCCCTTCTGCACCAGTGGCTTTGTTGAGCTGTTAGGCTTTGCCTGCAGCAGAACTCCTTGCTGCTATTTAGCAAATGTTGCTTTGGTGGGCACTCGTGCAGATGACAGAAAGGTGGTTAAATGTGGCACCAGAGAGCTATAGCATTCAGCCTGGATTTTGTGTCTATGACAAAAATTCCTATTTGAATTGCTCAGTGAATATCTGTTTTATGCCAACAGCAGCTCTTTGGGGCAATGCAGGCTCTTTTCTCTGTTGAAGAATCTGCACCCTTTATTTGTGCACTTCCTTTTACATCTCTTGACTGTGGCCCTGTGCTGCAAACCTTGAGTAATGTCATCAGGAGCCAGTGGAGCTGCTCCCAGGAGGGAGGAAAAGGCTTTGCAGGCTCAGGATTTTTGCAGCAAAGGCTGTTCCATGGATTTCTGTCTGTCAGATGCTGCTGTTTGAACATCTGACACCCGTGTCACTGAGTGAAGGACAGGCAGAGCACACATGGATCCACGGGTTTGTACAGTTTGGGCCAAGCTCATGAAGGGTCCAGTTGCTGTCAGTGGCTCCTGTGTCACCTCCTGCAGGGAGCTGCACACAGCAATGGATGAGAGAATTCCTGGGAAAGAGAACTCAGTATTCACAGTTGCTGTGATGTCCAGAAGATGATTTTATGTGCAGCTGTGAGAAGTTGCTAGGGAACAGAGCTGACTCGTTTCTGCTGCTGGCTCTTGGTTAGTGCTGTTAGTGCTCCTTCTGCCTCACTGCATTGGGATGTGCCTTGGAAATCCCTCACAACTGTCCTGCTGCTGGACTTGGAAGTGACCTTTTTAGTGAGGAGCATCTTCCAGGTCACCTCCAGCAGCAGCCTGTTCAGCAGGAGTGCTGGAGTTCCAGGGGTCACTGGGGAGGGCTGGGAGGGCAGGCTCAGGAGGAGCATTGGGCTCACTCAGCCTTTGTGGGGTTCAGTCCCTCCAGCACAGCACAGGAACTTTTTTGGAGGTTCTTGATGTTATCTGTGGTTGCTCTACATTTAACCTCAGCTAGAAGTGCTTGCTTTAAGATGCACCCTCCTTGTCATGGAGCATCAGGCAGCTGGGGGAGTTGGGGTGGAGGCTCCTTGATGAGTCAGAATTCCTGTGGTTTTGATTGCTGGCAACATCCCTCCATTCAAGTCTTGTGGAAAGGTCACTGGCCAGGTCATGGCTCTGGAGGAGTATCTGCATCCCTCAAAAATTGCCTTCTTGTGTGACCTCAGAACAAGGGCCCTGTACCAGGCACGGCTTTTCAGGTAAAACCAAAGAACTGGTTTGAACATTGCTTCTTGGTAGAGAATATAAAGGTCTTTTCCTCTTTCTGCAACTTTTTGGGAGACTCGTGGTGCACAATTCACCAGTTCTTTCCTTCCTTTTTCTGTGCTCAATGTTCTCAGGCAGCTCAGGTGAATCCTGAGAATTCCCCCACGTGCTGCTTTCCCACTCAGCAGGAATGTGTGTATGTGCACATAAACACAGAGAGAGGTGTCCCCCAGCTCTGTGGACATGCTCTGTTCTGTTCTCTTTCCTGCTCCACCTGCAGCAGAGGGCTGGGTGATCCACCAGTGCCCTCATCCCGGGGGCTGCAGGGTTCTCTGGGCTGTGCAACACCAGCTTCCCTCCCCTGCTGCTTGTGCTGTGGGGGCTGCTGCAGAAAATGTTTGTCACCTCTGAAATGGGGCAGATGGCACTTTGTTTGCACTGCACAGAGTGCCCAGTGCTGTGCTTTGTTTTTCCTGTCTTTCCTTAAATCTAAGCCTAATTTTAAAAAATTGCTGGTTGCACAAGCTGTGCTGTCAGCAGCTCTGCTGCTGTTTGGCCAGGAATAAAAGGGATGTGCAGCATTGTTTGCTTTCTTACAAGCAATTTAGAAAGATTTCAGGCCCTACATAATATTTTTTGCATTTATTTTGGAAACAGTGCTTTGGAGCAGTCCACGGGGCTCCCAAGCACTCGAAATCAGCAGGCAGCACTATTTATCTTTGCCTTTCATTTGTGTAAGCAAACACCTTCCTGCACAGCCTGGAATGCAGAAATGATTTGCTCTGCTCTGGTTGCTCTTGGTGCCCAGAGCCCCATGCTGCAGGGAAGGAGCTGGGGAGGGGATGTCCCTCCTCCCCTGCCTGGAGCACCCTGAACAGCCCTGGGTGTGGGGAGCAGGGGGGGCAGCAGCCGGGCTGGGGGCAAGGGGCAGCCTCCAGGTTTGTGCCAAACCTGCTCCTGACCTTGCTGGGTCCCTGCGGGGCACAGGGTGCTGTTCTGAGCTTGAGTATCTCAGGAGCTCTGCCTCCTGAGCTTCATCTAATTCAGGGTCTTTCTGAAAAAAGATCTAATTCTGCTTCCCCCTGAGGATGTGGCCCTCTGATGTCTGGTGAGTAAATGGAGGTCAGAGCTGCAGACTGTATTTGTTTCTGCTTTAAATCAATCTGTATGCATCCTTTCCTTTTGGCTCTCCAGAGACTTGTGTGTTTTACATCTTGCAAAGCATGTTTTTAACAAGGACTTTGTTTGAAAGGCCCAGGAATAAAATCTGGACGTGTGTGCAGATACCTGCACCCGTGTGCATGCACACAGGCTTCAACCACAACAGGCAGGTTTTGGCAGCCCATGGGACACACGTTACAGACAAATCTATTTTATTTAACTCCTGGTATGCACCATTCAAATTCTGAAGCCTAAATAGGTCTTGTGCCCTTTCACTAATTAAATTTCATTATAAATCCACCTGGGCTGTGTTTCTGTAATCTCCGTTTGGTGTCTGTGTGGAATGGGTTTTCCTCCTGAAATGTTAATTAGGTGGAGAATGTGTTATGCTTTGGAAAAGCTGCATTGCAAACCCATAGATAAACAGATTGATTTAATTTTAATCTGCTTTCATGGTGATGCATAATGATAACTGGTTTCTGTCTCACAGGGCTGAAAAGCACAGACCTTAATAAGAGTTTGTGGGTATATCATACAGCTTTAAATAGCTTCTGTTGTGCTAGAACGCTCTCCATAAATTATTCTAACTCCATCAGCATCTCAGGGACTCCCCATTCCCTTCTGCTGTGGATTTTCAATCAGTGGAACTATTAGTGTAATCTGAAGAAACTTCGAGGTATCTTCTCTGAAAACAACTGACAGCACTGGTTTGTACATCAAGCATTCAGTGGGGAGAGCAGAACCAAAGCTCTGCAGATTCAATCACAGCGTCCAAACCCTACCTTTTATAAGCCATGCCAAAATTAATTATGGAATTAAAGCCAGACATTCAGATGGTTGGTAGGAAGTGTCTCACTACATGACCTGTTTTCTGTGATCTGCTTTCCTGCTGAGCTGAGAAAGGTGCAATCCCCTTCAGCCACTTCTAGAACAGTTGGTTTAAACGGGCCCTTCTCAAATACAGTTTCTTCTGCTGAAAGAGTTTCAACTTTAAAGGTTTGTTCCTGATGGGGAAATTATTTTTGGGTGAAATGGTCTAAATTTCTTCAGGGGTTCATGGCAGATACAGATCCAGAAAGCCTTTGCACGCTTGGTTTTCATGTGCTCACAGCAAATACGCCTTAGGTCTGACAGAAATGGGCAGAGTTGTGCCTGGTTTCTCAATGACAGGCACGTTTTATTTTTGTCTGCTGTTCAGAGAGACTCTTTGAGGCTCAGATTCTGTCCTGTATTAGCTTCAGCCATAAAAAGCAATGAAACTGCAGAGGGAGGCAAAAGGAAAGTGTGACCTTAAAGTGCATAAATTTAGCATCACCCTAATGCTGCACATGAAATTGGAAATGGAAATGCTGGGAACACAAATTCCAGCCAGCCCTCCTTGTGCTGTGGAATGGTTCATTTGGTCCAGCCTGCTGAGGGCCTCTCGAATGGGAATTGATTTTGGCCCAGGGATGGTTTCTCAGGGAGACTGGGAAGACAAAGTGCTGCCTGTGCACTGGATTACCTCTGGGTTTTGTTTTCACTGTCAATCTTGGCGTCGTGCTTCACCCTCTCACTGTTGTTAGGTCTGGTGAGCTCTCTAACATTCCTCATTCCCATTCCAGGGCTGTTCATGAGCTTACCAGCTTCTCTGGCACTCACAAACCTGTCTATCCCACACTGCCTTCAATTGTGGTGCTCCAGAATTTAAAAGAAACTCTGTCCTGAAGTAAAGCCAGAACATTTGTTGCTGTTTTCCATTGGTTGGTGATATTTTTGTGCATCTGAATATGATTCTTGGAGCACAGAGGCCTCAGGGAGGGGAGGAGGTTGTGTGCAGGCAGTGAAACATCAGGATGTAAATGTCAGACCGAAGTGTTCTGGTATCAAAACTCATTTAAGCAACATGCAGCTCCAGAATGACCTCAGGGCCTGCAGAGGTGTCTGCGTTTAACGTACTGGCAGCGTGAGCAGGGATCATTCTGCACTTATTGCCAGCAAGAGGCAGCTCCCAGGGAGTTCTGTGACTGCATCTGCAGCTCGGTCATGCCACAACTGCTGGCTTGGTTTTAGACCCCGTGGTAGCATCTGCCTCACACTACCTGATTTTCAAGCATGACCTTTAATTCTGGTCTTCAGAAAGACCCTGAGGAGGTCTGCCAGCTGCTGCTTGGTGGCTGGGCTGGGGAGTACAGGCAAGGTGTTTCCAGCTCCAAGAGCAGCAGTTTGTTGTTGGGTCAAGAGGGGATGTCACTGGAAGGAGCCTGTGTGAGGAGCAAGTCATGGCATTGTCCTCAGGAAACGTGGGCTCTGGGCAATGAGAGATGTTGGCTATTTACAGGGTAGGGCTGGGAATAGCTGCAGGTTTTGTGCAGGGAGGATTCTGCTGCTGACTCTTATCAGTGTGTTTGACTTTCCAGTGAGTAAAAATTGACCTGATTTCTTGTTTTCGTGCCATGAGAAGCTGTGGTCAGCTCCATTCCTGCTCACATGTTGCTGGTCTTTGGTTTGAAATGAGGTGGTGGGAGGAAAGCCTGTGCCCAGCCCTCCTCCTGCCATCCCTGGTGCCAGAAGGAGGTGGATGTTGGCAAAGGGAAGGCTGCCACCCTGCACTGCTCTGCTCTCTCTGCAGCGCTGGGCTAAGGTCAGGCTCTGGGCAGGAACAAACACTGAAGATAAACAGAAATAGAAGCCCCTTCTAGTTATTTCTGAAATGCTCTGGGGAGATGCAGTGACAAGGCAAATTCAAAGGCCACTGTGATGTCTGGTAGGTGCCTAGGAGCTCTCAAAAGTGCCCCCTCTGCACACAATTTATCTGCCACCTTCTCATCGCCACTGGTGACAAGATGACAAGCAGCGGTAGCAGGGTGTTAACAGCCTCTCCTTTCTTTTCCTCCTTTGATGTTGAAAGAAGCTCTCTTTCTCAGAAGGACCATGAAAGGTTCCCACAGATCTTTGCCCGGAGCACTTACAGTAATGAAAAACTAACTTCAATGTCACGGGTCTAAAGCATCTTTATTTAGAGCTGTTTAGGGGTCGGGTTGCCTGTTTATTTGTACTCTGGGTTTGGAAGGGGGGTGATATTTGTGTGCTGCGAGCAGGGCACTGCCGGAGGGAGATGGGAGGGGAGACTGGCCTGGGCAGGGAGTGTGTGCCCTGCACACCTTGATCCATGCTGGGCATGGAGTGTGTGCCCTGCACACCTTGATCCATGCTGGGCATGGAGTGTGTGCCCTGCACACCTTTATCCATCCTGGGCACAGCGTGTGTGCCCTGCACACCTTGATCCATCCTGGGCACAGTGTGTGCCCTGCACACCTTGATCCATGCTGGGCATGGTGTGTGTGCCCTGCACATCTCTCGCTCCAATGTCCTGCATGTCCACAGGGCTGTGTGTGACCTGTGCCTGTCCCAGGGCTGTGTGTGTGACCTGTGCCTGTCCCAGGGCTGTGTGTGACCTGTGCCTGTCCCAGGGCTGTGTGTGTGACCTGTGCCTGTCCCAGGGCTGTGTGTGACCTGTGCCTGTCCCAGGGCTGTGTGTGTGACCTGTGCCTGTCCCAGGGCTGTGTGTGACCTGTGCCTGTCCCAGGGCTGTGTGTGTGACCTGTGCCTGTCCCAGGGCTGTGTGTGACCTGTGCCTGTCCCAGGGCTGTGTGTGTGACCTGTGCCTGTCCCAGGGCTGTGTGTGACCTGTGCCTGTCCCAGGGCTGTGTGTGTGACCTGTGCCTGTCCCAGGGCTGTGTGTGTGCCCTGTGCCTGTGCCAGGGCTGTGTGTGTGACCTGTGCCTGTCCCAGGGCTCTGTGTGTGACCTGTGCCTGTCCCAGGGCTGTGTGTGACCTGTGCCTGTCCCAGGTCTGTGTGTGTGACCCGTGCCGGTCCCAGGCCAGGTCTGTGTGTGTGACCTGTGCCTGTCCCAGGGCTGTGTGTGACCTGTGCCTGTCCCAGGGCTGTGTGTGTGACCTGTGCCTGTCCCAGGGCTGTGTGTGACCCGTGCCTGTCCGGGGCACACTCTCAGTGCCCTGGTGGCACTCACAGCACGCTGTGGGGTTTTTCACCCTCCGCTGTCCCACTTTACCCAACACTTCAGGAACAATTTCCCGGCCATTCACTGCAGTAAGGACACGGCTGAAAGCTGAGCACTACCTGGTTGTAAACTGCAGACACTGGGAGATGCTACAGCAGACACCTTGATAAATGGGAGAGGACACTGCCTGCATGTTAATTGGAGGTGCAGCCTGTTCCATCACTAGAGTAAACACAGTGTTCCGTGGTTCGTGGGATAGAATTGGGAATCGCTATCTTGATGCACTTAGGAAATGCATTTCCTTGATTTCAGTTGTGATGTATTGATTCTGGGAGTTCCTTCTGTGGTTTTTTTTTGCTTCTCCCTTGCCTTGATTTGTACCCTGTCAGCACTGATGGGATTTCAGGGATTGTGGGCTCCCAAGGGCTTTGTTTGCCGTGATTGATTTGGTGCGAGGGGTGAGCCGCTCAGGAGCCTCGGTGAAGGATGTGTGAGCAGTGATCCAGAGCTAAAGAACGGCCAGGAAGGTGTTTAGTTGGATGGCTCCTTGTTTGAAAAGAAGCAGCAACCCCAAGCCAGCCACCATTCAAATGTTTACAGCCTTCCTTTCCTCCTCTCCACAAAACAAACTGCCCCAAGTGAAGAGATGGGCACAGAGCACTGCAAGGCCTCGGTGTTGGAGCCACCTTCCAACGTGCTGTACTGGGACTGTGAACTTCTGAGACCAGCCTTCTCTTGTCCTGGCACCTGAGGAGCCTCGTTATCTCAGTACCTCTGATAATCTTCTATTCTTGTCTCCTGTTCTAGTAAACATCTTCCTTCTTGCCAGACATCCTTGCATTCCTCCTTCTTGTTCCTGTCTCCTCCCTCCTTAAGCACAGACTGCAGCGAGCAACACACATCATCTAAAGGCCTATTCTTAATACATATTTCCTAATTTCTATGTTTCACTGAGAGCAGACCCATGGCAAAGTGTGCCCTGCAGGGTGTGGGGATGGCCGCTGGGCAGGCTCAGCCTGCCCGGGGAGCCCTGTCCAGGGCAGGGCTGTGGCCTGCAGGGTGTGGGGATGGCCGCTGGGCAGGCTCAGCCTGCCCGGGGAGCCCTGTCCAGGGCAGGGCTGTGGCCTGCAGGGTGTGGGGATGGCCGCTGGGCAGGCTCAGCCTGCCCGGGGAGCCCTGTCCAGGGCAGGGCTGTGCCCTGCAGGGTCTGGGGATGGCAGCTGCGCAGGCTCAGCCCGCCTGGGGAGCCCTGGGGAGCTGAGGATCAAACTCTGCTGTGCCCTGGGACAGCACAGCAGCAGGAAAGTCACCGTGCTCTCACCTCAGGTGTCTGCAGTTTTATCTGTTGGCAGAAAACACACCTTCAGTTCTTGTTAACCCTGTTTCACCCAAGGGTTCTTTGGTAATTGCAAAGTGCTGCTGCCGCTGTGAATGGAGTGAGGAAAATGCTGCAATTGCCCAGCAGTGAAAACACAGCACTGAGACATGCTGGAGGAAAAAACATGTCCTGGCACCGAGGGATTGAAGTCTCTCTGCTAATTATTAGAAGTATATTAATCTGATTCCTCAAAATGAGTTCCTAACCTGTAATTCTGTAGGAAACAGCAAACTTGTGTTGCTGTTTTCAGTAAAATCAGGGCATTGGAGCATTTCACAGAGCACTAAACGAGACCTTGTCTCTTCTGAGAAGTCCTGATCCATGGACTGCGTTTAGCCCAAGGATCTGCATTTGTTTTGAAGCATTAGAAATCAGTACAGGATGGCAGTTTGTCGTTGGACAAAGTGAATGTCAAGGATAAGCAAACTCAGCTTGTCCTGCTGGTGTTGTGTCCGTTTTTCTGGCTTAGCTCCTCACCCTGGCATTTAAAGGAGTCCAGATAGAAAATAAGAGGATGGCAGCAGCTGTGTGTCTGTGCTTGTACACTTATTTCACTATAGTTTTTAAAGCTCTTTACAATAGAAGTGAGAATTCTGTTGAATTTTCAGTGTGTGTCTGTTTGCTGAGCAGTGCTGAGACCCTGCACAACTTTGCAATTGCAGTGCAGCTCCTGCAGGTGTGCCAGCTGAGCAAGGCAGACCCTGCTCAGGTCTAGGGCTGTTTCTCTTGATTCCATGCCACTTCTGTTAATAAAACATGTAAACCTTAGCTGCTGTGTACAACACAATCGTTGGTACAGAGCTGAGGGGCCAAGCTGTGTGGGGTTTAGCCCTGGGAATGGCCAAAGACACGTGCTGAGAAATGTTCCACCCAGATGCTGTGGCCTTTTTGTACCTCCCTCTCTGAGACATCAGGAATGCAGTTCCATTTCCACTCTCCTTTGACCACTGATCTCTTGTCCTGAGGGATGTCTGCTCTAGCAGCAGTGCCTGCACCTGCTTAAAATTCATTTTGTGAAATTAGCAGAGCAGAACTGGCACAAAAATTGGCAGCCTCCATGTATTTCTTCCTCCAGGTGTGCTAAGGAAATTGCAGCACTGCTGTGGAGTTAGTGCTGGAAGAGAGGAGATATATTCCTTTTTGTTCAAGACCGTTGAAGGAATCCTTTGGCTTTTTATTCTGAAGACATCTGTGTGGATGTTGTCCTTCAAAGATTTCCTGAGCAATCTCCTGCAGGGGCAGAGCTGACAGGGCTGTTTCACTGCTGGCAGCAGCTGTGCAGACAAACCCTCACCACCTTCCTGGGGTTTGTGCCCGGAGCTGAGAGCCTGCCACGGCACTGGATGCCTTTGGTGTGGGAGATTTTAAGCAAATACAATTAAATGTCGTTTGCTGAGACCTCACAGACGAGGCTTGGCCACAGTGGGCTTGTTGGGAACACATTGAGGAACCAGAATTAACAGCACCAGGGGCTCGTGAGGCAGGAATTTGGCCAACATTGTATTTATTCCTGGGGGGAACTCAGTAGTGCCCTGAGGTAATTTGTAATATTACATATATATCACATATATACTGCCTAATGTGTACCCCGAGGTACATATTTAGTTAGAGAGACAGAAATAAAGAATGCAACACCTGATGAGAGGAATTGGAACTGATATTTGGACGTGCCTCTCTCTGTATATAAAGTCCCTCTTCTCCTTTTGTGGTTAATAAATTCTAGTTTTTATTCTGGTTATTCTTTTAACATGCAGCCCCTGAAGTATTATACAACACACGAGAATTAGAAAGTACCTCTCCATGGGAGCCAGGCCAGTTTGCCATATGGCTTTTCCTTTGTTTCACCTCTCAGACATGGGAACAGAGCTCCAGAGAAATCAGTTTGCTTTGGGAAAAATAAGAATTTTTTAAAATAACTATTTTTAAGTCCAGGGCTGACAGGACAGTTAAACATAGCAGTATGAAAAGAAAATGTTGTGGACTCAAAAGGAGGATGACAATAAGAGCAAAGATAAGGATTGTCATCTTTGAGTAACCCAGGGAGGGAGGAGAGGAAGGGTAGATTTTGCTTGTCATGAGGTCTGGCAGTGGCTCTTCACTCCAGCACCCAACTCCCTCCTTTTCACAGCAGAAATGGAATTTCTGCTCCAGTACAGTGACTTGGAGCCAGGAGGAGAGCCTTCAATGCCCAGTGGTGCCCACAGTGTGGGTGAGGGAGGAGCAGGAGTGAGGAGCTGCTCCAGAACACACTGACCCTTCAGTCTAGCTGGGACCAAAGCTGTCATCACCATTACTTCAATCACATTCCTGTCTTGAGATAATTTCTCCAAAATATGAAAGTCTTAGTTAATTCTCCCATCTCCTTTCCTTGTCCTGCCGTTGAGCCCTTAGTGAGAGGTGGCATTTTCTGTGGGGCAGAAGGAGAACACGATGAGGAAACAGGGAATAGGTGGGGCTGACATTTGCTACCCAAGTGCTGAAATGTCCTGCTGTCTCCCCAGGGCGAAGGTGAAGAGAGGAGTGAACGTTTCCAGCGTGAGAGCCAGCAGCCCCTACCTGTGGGACATCAGGGACAGTGTGGATTACACTGGGAAATCTGCTCCAGCTGTGGTGCTGTGCCAGAGGAGATCTGCTGCCCCTGAGGACAGGTGGGTGCTGTCCACTGCCCTGCTCTGCAGAGCTGCTGCCTCTTTGTCCCTTTCTCAGCCCTGAGTGACTTCAGTAGGTTTTCCTGTAGTGCCTGAGGAAATGCTTCTGGAGAAGCTGGGGCTCCTCTTGTCCTGCATTGCTCAATCCACCTCACACATGTTACTCAGCCCTGGTGCTCAAAGGAAGTAAAAACTAGCAGGAAATACTGTGGGCACAAATTATTGAGCAGAACTCGTTTCATGTCTTCGAATTTGATTGTGGCTAGTTTAATTTTTTTCAAATTATTTGATGCCAGCCATTATAGTGGGGGGTTTTATATGGCTGTTTGTGGTGGATTTTCTTGGTTTGGTTTATTAATTTTATTTGTGGTATTCTTGGTGGGTTGAGTCCTTTTCCTTTGTTAGGTTTTGTTCTTGTTTTTGTTTTGGTCATTTGTGACTGGATGATGCTGATGTTGATGTTGAGATTTATATGAATTTTTGATCTGCAGAAGGAAATAGATTTTCTGTTTTCCATTCCCATTCTGCAACATTGACCTGTCTCAAAATGCCTTCATCTGGCAGGTGGATGTTCCTTTTTTAATCACAACTCTTTGGCTTAATGCATACATTTGATATAATGTGCTGCTGCTTGTTCACTGCTTCTGGAACTGCAAGTCAGGTGCACGTTTGTAAGGACCTGACTGCATTTGCTGTGTGGTTGGCATTGCTGTTAGAAAACCTCCCACATCATGGGTGTGAGTCACGTGTGCAGTTGTACAAAATCTAATGGGGTTTGGGGGATTTATTATGTGCTTTATGACATTTAAGTAAATCCCTTCTGAACCTAATAATGAGGAAGTTTCATCTCCTTGCAACCTGCAGGTATGAAAAAAAAAGAGATGAAGGGAAGAACTTCCCTTTGTAATCATGGCAGGAATCACTTTGGCCTTACAATAACTCAGATTCTGCACAACTCCTTTGCTGTGTGTGCTGCATTTTCCTCATCTGAAGCATGTATTGTCCTGCATCTGACTGAATGTCAGTGTGTGAATGCCAAGGGGGAAGCCTCCTGTGCTGAGCACAGTCAGAGTCCTTAAAATCCCCCTTCAAAGCTACTGCAAGAAAGTCTGAATATTTTCATTGACTGAAATGGGCATTGGATCAAAACCAGAGATTACCTGAGCGATGAGTTTTCCATCACACTTTATCTTGTTGGGCCCATGGAGTGCCTTTGCCTGATTTCTCTTCCTCAGCAGAAAAATAGAAAGCAGCCTCAAGGGGGAATTGAATCTTGGCAACTTAACTTCCCTTCACTATTCATCATCCAGCAGCAATCCTTTAAAATGACCCTGGTACACAAAAAATAAATTATGATGTCATCTTTCATGCAGTGGCTGTGCATTCTGTGTGCTTGCAGATGCTGAATATAAACATTGCTGGGTGTTTGTTAAAATAAATCTGGGCTCATACACAGATTGTACTGGAAAGAAAACCCAGGGAGGACAAGGGGTGTGTGTACCTGTCCTGTAACTCCTGGTTTCATTTGTTCCATCGAGTTCCCAGCTGAGATTTTCTGGTTTTCCCACTTTTGAGAACTTCTTCCTCCCTGTTTGTAAACAAGTGCAAAATATTTGCACTGCATGACCCAGGGTATTGTTTTCCTCATTAAATTTACTCGGATCTGTTTAGCTGTGTGTTTTAAGAAGACCAAGCATTCCGTGGGGAAAGAGAGTGGAGTGTGCTCTACAGTTTCTGGGAAATAATTCTATCCTTATCTAGACGTGGTTGATGTCACCAAATAGGCACAAGGGGTAACAGTTAAACATTGATGTCCCTTACCAAGTTTTTGCCTCCATAGTTCATTTAGAAATTACACAAAGTCTGTTTGCACATTCTTTCCTTTCTCCTGAAAAGCAGAGGTCTGATGCCACGGATGCAAAGGTGGCAGTGTTAATTAACTGCAGATTCAGTACCTTTGTGTTCCTGATAGTTTTACATGGATCAGAAAATAGTGTTAATAAAGCTAACTCGGTGTGACAAGTGTAATTTCACGGCTTAAGGAGGCACTTGTGCAAGTGGCAGAGCAGAGCAGAGTGCCAGAATTCCTCGTCGGGGTTGAAATGTATCCGTCACTTTGTCTGGAGAGGTTCTGGCAGCAGCAGCTTATCGTAACAGGATTAACATACAAATATTATCACAGCCAGCAGGCTGTTTTCAGATGAATATTAACAGCAAATATTGTGATTCTGTCTGAGAATAACTAATTAAGCCCATCTGTCAAATATGATTTGAAGTTCTTGTGCCTTGCCTATTACGGGCTTGCGACAGTGTTCCAGATTAATGGTGAAGCAATTAGAAAGTTCTCCCCAGTTCTTCTGGTTTCATTCTCAGGCAGTAATAATTTCCTAACACTCTAAATCCTGAGCCAGGAGATGATTAGATGGGTTTACTACTGGTACATCTGTGCAGCACTGCTGCTGTTCCCCGTGAAGCATCGATCTTCCTCCCCCCTGCTGTCAAGCAGGTGACCAAACAAGCAGAGAGCAAACGGTGTGGGGATTAAACAGTGATCACAAGGGGGACTGGGGAAACCCTTTAAACACTGACTGAGTCAGGGAGATGCGTCCTCATCTGTGCCATCCTTTCCTTCTGTCCTTCGCACTTGGCTGATGGAATTTTTGTTAATTCCTCGTGTAACGAGGTGAATGGAACAGCAAGGTGAGGCTGAGGACTCCTGCATTTCCTGACTTTTTCTTGGCTCAGTGCTGTTTCTCACTTTACCTGAAATGGGGCATCTCTGCTGGGCCAGTTGGGAAGAGGAGAGCAGAGGTGAAGCTCTGGGTGCCTGCCCCTCCTTCCCCTGCTGGACTGGCACTGTGCCAGGTGGGCAGGGCCTGGGAAATCTTTGGGGTGCCTGAGGATGGAGATTGATGGGGTTTTCCTCCTGCAGAACACACTGATGGCACTTCCCTCTGCCCACAGCTGCTGTGGAGACATCAGGGAGGATGCTCTGGTGTGATACTGATTAACGGGTGCCACGGTCCTCTAATGATGTTCTAGTCATCTTTATGTTTTTGGGTATCAGTGTTTGTTATTCCCATTCCATCCCTGTTCTCTGTGCCTGTGGCAGGAATGAATCCACTGCTCCAATCCAATCCAATCCAAAATAATTATAGACAAAGCTTGGCCATCTCTGAGTGGAACCTGAAAGACCATTTCCTGCCTTCTCACCAAAAGTGTTTCAATTATGTAATGGATAAGCTTTGCTCAGCAATTTCCTTTCCCTTTTTCTGGAAATGTAACAAGGACAGCATTTGTTTGGATACTTTTCCTCCTCCGTTCTGTAGCACTGAAGGAGTTGCTGGTTTGTGCTGCCTGGAACCAGATGCTGCTGTCAGAGGAACTGAATTTCAGTTTGAACTACAAGTGGCTAAATCAGTTTGTGAGAAGGTGGACACAGTGAGAGACAGTAACAGGATTTTCTAGGCTATATCCTTCATTTATTCCTGTGGCTCTCATTTCTTCATGGTGCTGTATTTCAGTGCTTCATTTCCTTAACCCTTTTACAATTGAAGAAATTAGCTTGCTATTAAATAATAACAGGGGACAGGCAGATGTATGGGAGCATTGCCTTTGCTTTTCCTACCCAGGATTTGCTTTCTGTTGCATTGGTGCCGTTGTCCTTCGTGCCCTGTTTGTCTCATTTGCACATGCAGGTGTTAAACATTTTCATGTTGTAAATGCAGTGAGCTCCTGCCCCACATGCCAGTACATTTGATGGGCTCCCAAGAGTGCTGTAGTCCTAAAACACTGCTGAAGCCAACACCAGCAACAAATTGAACATCAATAACGGCCTAATGGCCACAATAATTACACTCTGTCTCTTGCTGGTGTTCATCAAAACGCTGCATAAAAGTAGTTTAATGTTTTAGATCACCATTAATTTTTTTCCTTGCTCCCATGTGCTCACAGGACTTTGTCACCTAGAAATGTATTACTGCTTGGGAAGAGAAATTTCCACTCTGAAAGGAGAGAAAAGAACGTGTGGTGTGGTAAAAACAATGCCCTTGTCTTTTGTCACATCCCACCTGTGGGAATCACGTGAACTTCACTTGGTCACCGTAAAATAAAAGCAAGGCAGAGGCTGCAGAAATCAGACTTGCAGAGTGGAGCAAACTCAGCAGTGATGTTTTCAGAGCTGGACAGGCCCAGTGGGTGCAGGGCTGGGCCAGCCTGGGTGTTTGGGGATGTTGGAGGCAACCTAATGCATTATTTGTTGATGTGAATTCTAAGCAAAAAAGATTTCTGCTATTCAGTTTTTCATCCTGGTTTTATTGTTGAGGGAAACAGGAGGGAGGGGAGGAGAAAGGTGACACTTTTTTGTGGTTCCAAAAGTGCTTTCTGAAAAATTATTCAGCCCTACAAACTTGTCTGTTCTCTCAGCATTGTTGGTGCTGATGTAATACATTAAGGCATCTATTGTTGGGCAGCTAGAATATGTTCATTTAATTCTGAAACAGCAGAGTTTAACTCCATTTCTACTTCTGAGACATGTGGGTAATGGTGAACTATAAACATATTTACCCTGGGTTCTTTCAGAGTTTCGTGCTGTGTACACTCTGGGTTTTTCTGTTTTCTTTCCTGTGTTATTAGAAACCTCCAGGCTTCCAAGAGTTTGTCTGTTGTGATGATGTGAAAGTACTGAACATCTCAGAGGTCATGTTTACATCCCTCTGTTTGAAGGCAATTAGTCACAAACCTCTATTTCTCATTTTAAAGCTTAAATGTGCCCTCAGAGAGAAAACCCCTTGAGATGCTGAGGCAAAATAAATTTGTCTGAACCAAGCCTCAGTGCATTATTATTTTACACAGTGACCCACTTTTCCCATTTTTTAAAAAAGAAAACGATTTTATTTAGCTAGAAGTGCAGAATCTTTCTTGAAATCATTGGACTCAGTGCTAATACGGTAGAAAAAATGTTTATGGTTATCATCTTGAATGAAATCAAAAGGAAAGAGATGAAATAATAACCAATTAACAGATAAGGCATTACTAGCCAACCTTTTCCCCTGTTGGCCTGAGAGTCCTTATTTAAAAACAAAACTGCAGAAAGCACTTCCAAGGCATGGGGATGGCCTTTGGCATCTTGGAGGGGGACTCCTGTCTCTGCCATTCACGTGGAGGAGGCAACACTGGGAATTTCAGCTCAAAGTGCAAGGAGGATTCCCTTTAATCTCAGCTGAATCGTGGCTTTCCTTAGGCAGCAAGGCTCTTCCTGTTCCTTTGGTTTGGAGCAAGGGGAAGGTGAGAATCAGCACTGTCCTTTGAAGCCTTTACAAGAATGAATTCCCTCATTCAGGGATTTTCCTGTTGAAATACAAAGGTGTAGTTCAGTGCTGCCCCCAGGGCTGCAGATGTGCTGGGATTGCTGTCAGAGCTGTGCTGGCTCAGCACACACCCAGGGAGAGCCCTCCTGGCACCTGTGGGAACAGTGACAGCATTCAGGAGTAAATGAATGAACTGCTAAAGATGTCCTGTTCCTTCCAGAGGGGTTTGCAGTAGGCCTCATTGACCTTGGCCATTCTGATGTCTGGTGACAGTGTTCCAGGTGGGAAATAAGTCCAGGGGATGATGACAGTGGGGGCTGCAGGCTGGTGTCCTCAGGCCCTGACTGCTCTCAGGCCAGTGGCCCTTCCCTGGCTGGCCACCACCTCCAGCACAGCTCTGGAGTCCTCCTCTGCACACCCAGAAACCCTGGGAGGAAATTCCCTGTTCTCTGCAATGTCACAGCTGAAGACAACTGGAAGAGAGTTCCTTAATTTGGGTTGGAGCAGTTCCATGTCCCCGTGGCAGCACCAGGGTAACCTCCCCAGCTCAGCCAGCTGTGGCCTCGGGGCACAGCCTGGAACAGGAGGAGTTCTGCCTGCTTGTGGGGAGCATGGATTTCATGTCCTGGCCTGAGTCATCTGAAAGCTGTCATCCCCTGTGGCTTTGGGATTACATCTCACTGGGGTTTGCTTTACGGATAAAAGCAGTCATGGAAAGCAGGGATCCACATGGATGGGGTTCCCAAGTGGTACAAAAATGGAACACAGAGCAGGTACTCAGTGTTCCCTTGCTCATGAGCTCGGCTGGGAACACAAGAAAAGCTCTGCTGGCTTCGGCAGCAGCTGCTGCGATGGCTCAGGGGTGCAGCTGTGGGTGAACCCCAGAAGTCCTGGCAGGAATTCTGATGGTTCCTGTGCTCACAAAACGAGAGCCCCTTTTCTAATGCTCCTGTGGGAGCAGTCAGTTTCCTGTTTGGCATTTCAGGAGGTTCTGGAGGCACAAAGCTGTGCATGTGCTGGTAACCAGGCTTGTTCTCCCCGAGTGACCCGTGCAGTCCTGTGGGTCAAACGAGGGGCTGTAGCACAGTGTGCAGCATGAGCAGCTCAAAGGAGTTGTCAGGGATCTGCTGAAGGTGCTGCAGCTCTGCAATTAATAGTTCTGCAAACAATAAATTATGTCAGGGCCTTTAATCCCCTTTCATTGAGACTTCTTGGCACGAAGAACTGGGAATCAAATAATTTGAGGGGAACAGTCTAAGGTGAAGTAGTTTCTGACAGAATCAGTTACAGAAAAGGCAGGTAACTCATGGATATGCTGGGAATTTTCTCCTCTCTTCCTGGGTGATGTGCAGGTGCTCTGGGGGTGTTTCTGTCACCTCCCTTGTAGAGCAGAGACCCTTCCTTCTGTCTGGTGTTGAAGTAGCTAAAGGGTATTTCCAATACTCTGGACAACCTCATTCATATTTAGTGTCTGTATTTTTACCCTGGTGTTAACCAGTGTAATAAATATAATTTTAAACTTGAGAAAGAATTATTTCCCTTAAGAACCTTGAGGATTCATCATCCTTATGCTTGCTCTGTGTTTGTGGTACTTAGCACTGTAATTCTTAAACCTTCAGTAGCCCAGAGGCTCAAAAAACAATTCCAGTGGGACAAAACCAGTTTGCTTTCTATTACAGAAGAGACACCAAGTGAGTAATCTCCTGACTATTAAAAATCTAATATTAAATGCAAAAGTGTGTCTTGTGAAAATATCTCTAATGGTGCTGTTGATTTCTTTTCCCTTGGAGGAAATCTTGTAAGAAGTAATACTAATTACTGAGAGAGTTGGAAAGTTGAGTGGATGACTTAAAATATGAGCTGAGGCTAAAAATATGCCTGTTGCTCTTGAGACATGGCAATTCCCGTGTTTTGGATGAAAAAATCAGTCTGTCACATCTAAATCAACACACGACAAAGTGTGGGCCAGAAGGTTAAGGGAATAATGTCACACAGTCTGGCATCCTCCTAAATCACAAACCAATCCTAAATAAATTCCAGCTGCTAGTACAAGGCTGAGTTCACGGGGCATTTGCATCATTTTGTGGCTTCAACTCTGGCAGTGCAGATCCCTCAGTGATGCAGCTCTCTGGAATTGCTGCTGTGTCCTGCATCCCTTTGGGAAGTTTTGTTGGCTCCGTGCCAGTAGAAGAATTTGGGTGTTTAGGGTGCCTTGTCTGTGTGGGTGGCACTGAGTCTGCCACAGACACGTCTGTGTGTAAAAACTGGGACAGGAATCTGAGCAGAGCTGGGTGTGTGTTCCCTGGACGTTCTGGGTTCCACCAGGGCAGTGTGTAACGTGGTTCCTTCCTCCCCACGGGGCTCTGCAGTGCCTGCACCTCTCCCAACAGCCTCCAGCCTGGCCAGTGTTTCCCAGCCCAGGGCCTGGTCTGGGTTCTGTCACCTGGAGCTGCTGTCACGGGCAGTGCCCTCTGCATTTCACCTCTGTGAGGGGCTGGCTCTGTTTGAAATCTGTGCTGGTTGTGAAAATCACCACTTGTGTCCTGTGTGCCACAGTGTGACGGAGTCTGAGCAGGGGGATGCACAGAAAAGCATTATGTGAGAACTTGGCCAAAGGACCTCTCAGAGTGTGTGGGAGTGGGGATTCAGGCTGTTCCATCCATGGCAAACAAGGAGGCAGGAAGGGCAGGGTGGCTTGTTGCATGTTCTGTGGGAAAGCCCAGGAGTTGTTACAGCGTGTGTTCCCTTCTGCTGCTCAGGAACCCTCAGAGCCCTTGGTGCCAGAGGTAGAAATCTGGCTTTGTGTTAGGTAGACGTGGGGATTTGAGTATGTGCTGGCTCTGCTGTTGTGCCTGTGAGGTGAGAGTGGCCTAGGCTGGGGGTGAGGTTAGACACAGGAGACAATTCTTCACTGGAAGAGTGGCTGGGCACTGCAGTGGGCTGCCCGGGGACGTGCTGGGCTCCCTGTCCCTGGGAGGGTTTAAAAAGCCTGGACATGGCACTCAGGGCCAGGGTTTCATTGATGAGGAGGTGTTGGGTCACAGGCTGGACTCGATGGTCCCAAAGGTCTTTTCTGGCCCGGTGAGTTGTGTGATTCTCTCACCCTGTGCTGTGCAGTCCCAGGCCGTGGGTGTGTGGCCCTGGCACAGCCACTGCTGTGTCCATCCCAGGAGATCCAGAGCTGGGCTGTGTCTGTGCCTGGGCTCACTGGCAGCTGGCAGTGAGGGATTGCCTGCACTTATGCAGATGTGCTCGTGTTATTCTTCCTTCCAGGGGTTACCTGAAGCTAATATTCAAATGTGCAATTAGCTGAATGGATGGCTACTATCTCCAGTGATTCCTGAGATAAATTTTCCCTGGCATGTTGCAGGAATGCCTGCCTGCCTTTTTCTCAGCTTTAGCTGAAATAGTTGCAAAGGCTTTCAGTGTTGACAAGATGCTGTCTTTTCTAGATAACCCAGATATCTAGATAACCTAGGTATCTTTTCTTACCTGTGACTCAGAGCCACACGATCCTTCAGCAAGTCCTTGGTCACAGGATGAGCAGAATCCTTGAAATCAGGACAGGGCCTTTCACTGTCAGCTTGTGGAGTGCTGAGTGGAACAACTTCATTTTCCATTTCTTAGACTCTTCCACTTAATCTCGTACTGGAGAGAAAATAATTAGGTTGAATAATTTTCAATCCAATTAATCTATTCCTGAGTGGCAAATGTTGTACCTGGAAACAGATCGATTATGAAGTGTTTCCTCTGAGATGCATTTTCCTGTTAATTGTTGAAGCAATTAATTTTCTTACAGACACATGCAGGTCTTTGTGGGGAGCAGTGAAGGCAAGGAAAACAAAAGGCCTGGAAGAGAAATAAGGATGACTGTGAGGAATGAGCACAGAATGAATAAACACCGTGTGTGTAGGGTACATGATCTGTGCTCTCCATCCCTGCTGCACTCGGCAGCATCCGTAGCAGAGGAGCTGCAGAAGTTGCAGCAATCAGGGCATGGAGTGAGCCCTTGCTGCACATTCATGAGGAGCAGTCCCACAGGAACACCTGGTCCTTGTTCCACAGGGCCACGGGCACAGAGGAGCTTGGCAGACAAGCTGGGACAAGGCTGGATGTGACACGGTTCACAGTCACGGCTCCCTCCTGTCCTGGGACCCACGGCCTGGGAGAATTTGGGTAGATTTTCACAGGGAAAACCAAGTTCTGTGCTGCATTCTGGATACCAAACCCAAAACGTACCCAAATTGTGTCTCTTGCCAGTCTTTGAATCCTTGCTTGGAAGCATAAGAAACTTCATAATGTTCTTCTCTTTTGAAAGTTGATTTCCAATTCTAAACATATTTTGATGCTTAAACAGACTGTGCTGTTCTCCTAATTCTACTGCACATGGCAAAATGGCTACGATTTAACTTGGTCTTCCCAAAAGCTGGATCCACCTCTGACATGGAAATTTACATCTTCATTTTATGGCTTCATTTCTTTGCTAAGTTGTCTGACTGAACAGAGGATGGTGCAACAAATATCTTTGAATGGTCTTAATTATTTTTGTAGCTTTTAAGCCCACACATTCTGTTCCCATGATCTCACCAATATCTCTGTTTTATGTTCAAGATGCATTTACACATTCAGTGCATACCTGTTGTCTGTATTGCAATTCTTTTTAGGTTCTGATAGATTGAATTGGGTTTGATTTTGTGCACATTCAGTACCAAGAACACTGAGGAAGAGAAGGGGGGTTGTGGGTTTATTCTACATTTGTTTTCTATATTTGAGTGAGATAAACCTCTGACTTAGTCCTTAAGAGTCTCAAAGAGAATTACAACGTCTTGATGAAAAATTACTATTTGTTCAAAAATCAAGACTTCGTTCTCATAAAGGACATGAAAATAAATCTTGTTTGCAGTGGCTCTCAGCAGCAAAGGCTCAGGAATTTAGCTGTCTCCAGAGTTTGGGGATAAATGACAGTTTTAGAAATGCAGCCTTACGATCAAATCTCTGAGATGGTGGCAATCAGTAGTTGTTTTGTAAAAGCTGTATTTTTGCTCTTTACTTTAGCTTTGTGGTTCTGGCACTCCCATCATTCTTATGTAATTCTCTAGGAAAATATCTCTTGTTCAGGGGTTTAAGGGATTAATCCTGTTTATGAAAAGAAATGCTGCTTCTGCTTCTTGGATAAACCACAAACAAAGATTTTACTCTTCGTTGTCGTCAGGACTTGTAAACACACCCCAAAGTCCTGATGAACGGCTGGTGATCATCCAGGTGCTTCCATGAGAACACAGAAAGGGCAGAGTTGGGCTGTGTGGAAAGGCACAGTTCCCAGGCAGGTGGGAGCAGCCCTTAGGGAGGAGAATGAGCACAGCCCCGTGTCTGAGCCCTGCCGGCCTGAAGGTGATGCTCTCATCCCCCTTTCACTTCCGAGACCGAATATTCAATTTTCCATTGCAAACAAGGTGCAATAAAGGGAACTTTTTAACGTGGACAAGGAGGAGTTGTGCCAGGGGCAGAGGGGAAAAAGCAAGTATTTCGATGCAGTCTAGCAGGAAAAGCAGGATGTGTGTTTATGAAGGTCCTTACGATGCAAACACAGGGAGGAGCAAATGACAACATTTCACTTGCAGCCCCAGCCCTGTGTGATGTTGTCGTGCAGGGTAACCGGGGCTGTCCCCAGGAACCAGCAGTATCAGCACTGTTGTTCCAACATCTGGCTGTGGGGCGACATTCCTAAATGCCATTTTTCCTGGCAAGCCTGAAGTCCCTCAGGTGCTGTGGTTTTTCAGAGCATGAATCTGTATTTAGGTCCATCGGAAAAGGAGCGGCTTTGGTCTGTGCCTGTGCACAAGTCTCCTGTTCTAAAATTAGAAAGTCAATTTGTCTGTCAAGCCAGGGGAAGAAGCAGCTCTGCGTGCCCTCTGAAATTAGCAATGAAACAAGCTGTACTGAACTCATCTGTAGCTTTACACCTCCGGGGCAGTGGCTGCATCCACGGCAGACAATCTTTCTCCAGGCTGTCACAGTTATTGTACAGAGAAAGGAGGAGGGGGAGCAGGGAGTTGCTTTAGACTGATCTCTAAGTGAAATAAGCAGCTGAACTTTTAAAATCACCCAGAAGATGAAAGGACACTTCAAACAGTCTGGTGTGTCAATTTATTCTGCTGAATATCTCTTCCTTAATTGTCACAAAAGTAAGACATTAAAGTGAACAGAGTCGTGCTCTGTTAAAAGGTGCTGCTGCTTTAGAGAAAGGTGTTACTGGAGAAGAGACATGCACAGGGAGGTCTTTACTGTGGTACAGACCTAGGGGAAAAAAGGAAATAAGGCAACAGTTTGAATCCATTTGGTTTTCCAGGGGTAGTGCTTGGAAAGGATTTAGCATTACTGTGGGTATGGAGGGGTCTGTGTGTGTTCTGTCACAGGGCAGTGATGCCCCTGCAGAGGCTGCTCTGACAGGTGTGGAGCACATGGGAAGGCTCTGACCATGAGCAGCTTCAATCCCCACAGTCTTCTGCAAAACTGGAGCCTGGAGAGGCTGAAGGACTTGGAAAACTCCAGAAGCTTTCAAGGAAAAAGTGATGTCGCTGCAAAGAGGGGCACACAGCTTTGGCTGCTCTCCCCTCCCCAAAGGCCTGGGCAGAAACATGAAAGAAATGAGAGCAGCAGCATATCAGGCCTTAAGAATGATTTCCATGGCTAATCGTTCAAATTAAGTTACAAACCTTCTATTTGGTGATTGCAATTGCAGTATTTGGTAGATTAAATTCATCTGATACTTGTGCTGTGCGAGCCACATCTCAAACAATGTGCATAGAGATGTCAAGACAATTTCTCAAGTTTTTTCTCCTAAAATATGAGATTTTTTTTCCCCATAGCTACATTAGCTCTTAATTTACACATTGTTTCTGCTCTCTGTGGATATAACTTTCTTTTTTGTTTATATGTCAACAATATTCATGCCTTCTATTTTTAACATTTTAATATTCCTGCTGTTTCAGAGAGGTGTCAAAGGCAAGTGGATGTGTTCCAGTGCTGTAGTGTGTTGTGCAGATCTCTTGCTAATAATAGGTGTAGGATGTTTGATTTCAAAGGAAAGAACTTATGCTTATTTCTGTCATAAATACAGCCAGCAGTACTACACATGTGCTAACTCCAGAAAACATTTGTCATTTTTAATGAAGGAAATAAAGCAAGTAACTACAGCTGGGTCAATTTTGCATTCATTTCACTGGGTTTTTTCTTTGGAGAAAAGAAGGGATTTTAGCCAGGTTTTGTGAGCAAATGAGTCTCATGCTGCCTGTGCCTGTGTTCCTGAGATTTGACAGCAGCAAAGCTGACTCAGAGACAGTTATTTCTTATCTGTGTCATGAAAATACACAGAGTAGAGGAAAAACAGAATAGAGATCTCCAGGCAGCTGAATTCTTATCAATAGGCAATTACGGAAAAATCTTAAATAAGAGCTTGTGGTTTCTTGGACACAAGAGCCAATCAAGCATGAGACAGAGTTCTGTAGGAAAGTGGCTTTTCCTTGCTCCATCCTCACGGAGCCTCTTCTTTTCCGGGCTGAATTGCCAGAAAATCCTGGCTCTGGAGTGCAGCCCTGCCTTTGGTGCCTCCTTGTCAACACGTGGAACTGGGGAGGAGCTGCAGGTGCAGGAGTCCCTTCCCCTGGGATGCAGGGAAGGCATTTGCAGTGCTGCTGTCCCCGGGCAGTGCCAGGTGTGTGTGCAGGGCTGGGGCCCCCCTGCAGGACAACACCAGTGCCACAACCAGGGGCTGCATCTCCTGCGCTTAACCAGGAGCTGCAGCTGCCTCCTGCACCAGCACCTGCGAGTCTGAGTAACTGCTCTGTGCAGCTGCCCTTGGCAGCCTCTCTTGTCTTTTCCAGGAGCTGCCCTCTCAGGGCACGGCTCCTGGTGGCACACTCAGCCCTGGGAGCTGGCAGAACTGGCCCCAGTTTAAGGAGCTGGGAAATGACACAGCCCAGTTCCTCCTGCACACTGGGCTGAGAGGGGATGGGCCAAGCCCCCCCAGAGGGCCCTGCTGCAGAGGTCAGGCAGAGGAGCTGTGCAGGGCTGGGACAGGCAGTGGTGACTGCCAGCCTCTCTGGGGGGTCAGCAGCATCCTTGCTTGCCCCTCCAGCAGGGATCAGGAGGATGGGCACTGCAGCTGGGGCCTGGGCTGGTTTAATGCTGCTTGGCCCTGCCAGCTGGGCNACAGAGGGCGGGGGAAGGCAGCAGGAGCCCGGAGAGGTGAGCTCTGTGTGAGCCCTGCAGTTCCAGCTGGGCTGGGCTGTGCCCCACAGCAGCACAGAGGGCTGGGGAAGGCAGCAGGAGCCCCGAGAGGTGAGCTCTGTGTGAGCCCTGCAGTTCCTGCTGGGCTGGGCTGTGCCCCACAGCAGCACAGAGGGCTGGGGAAGGCAGCAGGAGCTCTGAGAGGTGAGCTCTGTGTGGGCCCTGCAGTTCCAGCTGGGCTGGGACGACCCGAGCAGTGCTCCCCTGGAACAGCACACACACAGCAGGCCAGCAGGCACGCCCTGCTGCCTCTGCTGGGCTCCCAAATCCACAACACCAGCTCTCTCAAGAGGGAAGGTCTTAGCAGGGAAAATGGAAGTCAGAATCTTCAAGGTTAAAAAGTTCTAACCTTTCATATTACTGCTCAGAAGAATTATTTTTTGGAGTTAATAAAGCACGTGCGTTCACCTCATATGGCTATTTCCCTCCCCAAACAAATTGCTTTTATTGTCAAAACTACAAATTTGGGCACTGTGATCGATACCATCGTTTTATGAGCTGTCAGGAAAGGGACTTGAAGATGCAGCTTTGCTTGATTGTGTAGGAATAAAGATTGATCAGCCCTGTTGCTGCTGCTGTGTGGATCCTGGGCTGATTCACAGAGTGCACACAGCACAGCCCAATCCCCTCATCCCTCCCCAAAATCACATCGTCGATAGCTTTTCCTCTGTGCCTCTCTGCAAGCTCCTGAAAGCACAGCCCCAGCTGATGTCTTCAGAAGGGCACAGAGGAGGAACATGTTTTGGTCTTGGGGGGTCTCTCCCTCATAGGAAAATGTGATTTCAATTCCAGACTTTCCTGGGGTCACTTTGCAAAAGGGACTGAGCCACGGCTGTTTGCTTTCACTCTCCCATGTTCCCTGTCCTTGTGTCACAGGGAGGCAGGGAAGGAAGGCTGTGAGGTGGGAGCAGTGGGCTCTGGTGTGGAGGGGCACTGAGGGGCTGCAGTGGCACACACTGCCCCCCGGGAAAGGAGGTTCTTCTGCTGGCAGAGTTTGCTGAGCAGCACAAAAAGGGGGGACTGGCCGAGGTGTTTTCTTTGTGTTCAGTTACCATAGTGGGTGTTGCTGTAGTTCTGGCACAGGTGACTTAACAGACTTGTGCATGTGCAGGTTGTGCAGGCCCGAGGTAAGTCAGGATTGCATGTCTCAGCTGCAGGTTTGGTCAGGATTGCATTGCTCACTGCATGTTTGGTCAGGATTGCATTGCTCACTGCAGGTTTATCCAGGATTGCATTTCTCACTGCAGGTTTGGTCAGGATTGCATTGCTCACTGCAGGTTTGGTCAGGATTGCATTGCTCACTGCAGGTTTATCCAGGATTGCATTTCTCACTGCAGGTTTGGTCAGGATTGCATTGCTCACTGCAGGTTTGGTCAGGATTGCATTCCTCAGCTGCAGGTTTGTTCAGGATTGCATTGCTCAGCTGCAGGTTTGTTCAGGATTGTATTCCTCACTGCATGTTTGGTCAGGATTGCATTGCTCAGCTGCAGGTTTGTTGAGCCAGGGCAGGGCAGCAGCTGCAGGGGGAGCTCAGGACACAGGGTCACCCCAGCAGCACCTCTGGGTGACCTTTGGGATGGTCCCTCCGTGGGTTGTGTTCTCACAGACACACTGAGGGGTGGCATGCAGCACTACATGCTTCGTGTCTATAAAAGCTTCTGAAAACTGGGGATAGAAGGCTCATCAAAACAAATCTAGAGAGACAGTGGTCACCCTCCTGTGGCAAGTCCTGCACTTGATTCGGTGCTGGGTTCCACTGGGTCCTCTCCTCAGGTGTGTGACTTGGCTTTTACAGTCTTAGCAGGGGGACCTGCCTGGAGCCCTCCCTGTTCGGGTTCACTGCCCTGGAATCCCCCTGAAATGGAGTGGAAAGCCCATCAACATTTCACTGCATTTGCACTCAAGTGACATCTGGGGCCTGTGTTAATTAAAAAAAAATTAAAAAAAAAAAGTGCTGTCCTGTGGTCTCCATGGAGACTGAGCACACTGGAAGAGGTGGGAGTGTAAAATAGTTTCAATTTTAGGTTGAAAGGCGGAGATCAAAAGTTGTTCTGATTAAAATGCTGGTGGGTGACAACATGCCCACTTGAATGATAGGGAATTTTCAACAAACGCTTTGCAAAATGTTTTGAAAATGAGATTTTAAAGCGGGTTTCCTGTGGTATTTTTAGTGGGTTTCTGGAATAGATCTGCATTACTGTCTGTGCCTTTGTCAAATTCCTGCCAGAGTGCACGAGCCAGGAAGTGAAACACCCATCCTGGCAGCAGGGAATCCTTGTTTTACAAGTTAGCATTCAAATTCCTTGAGAGGATCATACAAAGTAAATGAAGAGCCAGCAGGAATGGAGACATTCCGTGTGATGAAGGTGTCTGGCTGTCAGAGAAGCCAACGAAAAAAGCTTTCCAAGCTTGTTTTGGGGAGGAAAGAGCAGGAAAAGCACATGGGAACATTCAGCAGAATGAACCAGCAGGCCTGTGCTTGTTGACAGCTGGTAAATCTGGTTCAGTGCTGTTCCTCAGTCACTTGGAGAACAGGAAAGCACTCCTGAGAAAGTGTTTCTGGGGGGAAACACCACCTTACAGCTTAACTGCACAATGGACAGCAGGAAAGGATGTGTTGTGCAACTTCTTGTGCCCAGGTGACCACGGAAATGGCATTGCTGACATCCAAAAGCCAGGGTCTGTGAGCTGGGATTGAAAAATCCCTAAGTTGATGGTTTGCATCCTAAATATTCGTGTGCAGGGTGGGACTGACAGGTGAAGGGACAGACAATTCACCTCTCCAAGATGATTCCCATGGGGAAGACAGTTACAAAAAGCAGAGCTGGCAATTGTGGCTATTGGCACAGAGTGCAAATCTGGCTGCTCTTGGTGCTTTTGCTGAGGCAAGTTTATTGGGTCCTCAGTGGCTGGGAGTGGATGATACCTGTCTGTTTTAATTGTTTACATGTATGGATCTGTTGCTAAAAGCCAAGGATGTCCACAGATTCAGCAGACTGAGGGGGGCAGAAAAAGGAGCAGAATTGAGAGGGGAGGGTGGAGAGGGTTTGTGCAGCCAATTGCTGCAGGTTTTGGTGTCCCTCACTGCCTTTGGAGCCCTCAGTCACTGCCACTGGGCTTTGGAGAGAAAGGCTGGAGCTCTCTTGGTTCTGCTTTTTGGGGATGAAGGTGAGTTTGTTTCAACAAGGATTATGAGCTTGAATCTTATTGTTTTGGGATGGAGTTTTGCCAGTGATATAACCACAACAAGATTTCTTTATTAAAGTATTCCTGGAGTGTTATTGAAAGGGCCCTGCCCTCTTTGTCCCTTCAGATCAGAGCTGGATAAATGCATAATTTGGGGAAGGCACAAAGGAGAAAAACACACATGAAATGCAAAAATCTGTTCAGTTCTGTACCACTGTCTGCCTTGGAATTGGTTTCCTCTGTCAGTAACCAACTGAACAGATGGAAAAGGTCTGAAACAAAGGGAAACAAAAATGCTGGGTGCTTGTTACCTGGAGAGGGTGTTGGGGTGAAGGCAATCTCAATTCAGGCACAGAGATCAGAGGTTGGCTTGCAGCACAGGGGAACAGCAGTTCCAACAAATTGTGGCTGTTGAGTTTTGTTCTAGGAAATGTGCTAAGCTTGAAATGAGAGGGCATTTCATGCTATAGGTGCTGGCAGCACCAAAAATACAAACGGTTGTGGTAGCTGGGAATTGTCTCAGCAGTCAGTGCAGAGTTTTTCTCGTGGTGTTCTGTGTGACAAACTCAATCAGTTTGGAGTTTTGCCCTGCCAGGTAGTTTTGTTCCCTGAGTCAAACCAACAAGTAATTCCCTGAGTTTCTCCATGTGCAGGAATAATTTAGTAACAAGAATTTTTGTTTGTCATGGATCCCATTCTGTGTTTTTTTGACCTTGTAATAGACTGACATCAAATTATGGGTTAAATTTAGGCACCAGGTTTTGCAAGCAGCCCTTTGGACAGTAATGCTTTATTTCTCAGAGGCTGGAAGATTACACCTATGTTTTAATAGCTTTGATTTGTTAGTATACTGATATTGAATCTGTTTATTCTTCCCTAACTCCCTCTAACAGAAATTAGAGATGTAATTAATTTAATAATAGCACTTGGGTCAAAGGAATTCTTTCATGCCACCTCTCAGTTAATAGGAATGAAGATATTTTATTCTGAAGACTGGGTGCATGCAGAAATCTCCCATTTCAAAAAGAATAATTAGCAGTATTGTTAAGTTAACCGAGTTTACCTTTAGTCAGCTTCACATTGCAGAATGACTGCAGGAACAGAACAGTGAAATGTTTTCTTTGCTGCTGGGTCCTGGCATGGCACATGCAATGTCCTTGGATCAGTGCTGGTGCAGGCACTTCGGGGTTTGTGCTTAGCCTGGCTTGGAAATGGAAACTGCACCTGGAAAAATGTGTGTGCCCAGCTCCTGAGGTGGCTTTCATCACACAGCCAGTGTTTACTAACTGGATTTAAATGGTAACGTTTAAATGTGGGGCAGATTCAAATGGAATGTACTCCTGCAGCTGCAAACCTCTGCTAGTGCAATTATTTGTTTTAAATTCTGATTTCAGAATAGGAAAATGTTGTCCCTCTCCCCCCAACGCCCAACTGAACCCCTTTTGTCTGTGTAGTTCAGACACAAAGCTCTTAAAAAATACTTCAATCTGTTCACTTATAACATTTACTCGTTTGCCAAGGCTCTGAGTGGGTGTTTAATTTTATTTAAAGGACAGTGTGGATAGCCTCTGGGGCTTAATTTAGAATTTATACAATTTCCCACTTCCCTTAGATAAATCCTGGGGAAGGAAACATCTTTCATATGTGAAGAAAGTTGTGATTCCCACCCCATTTAAAGTCATGTTTTATTTAGACCATTCTATTTCCTCTTCTCTTGGGGCAGCATCTGAATTCCTTGTCAGGTCATTAACTCTATTAGATGCATTAGATGAAAACATTTGAACATTTTTTTGGTCAGAGAAACAACATTTAATGAATTAAATGCTGTGTACATATTCTCAGTGGGAGCTTTGTGCTCTTTTCCTGCCTGTCCAAAATTGCAGGAGCTTTTGCAAGGTCCTAATGGAGCCGTGCTGCTGGAGTGGGCACCTGGGTGGGCACGTCCCTCTGGCTGCTGCAGCTCCTCAGGGCTTCTGATGCTGAATTCTTCACCTTTCCCTCCTCACTGCCTGCGTTGGAGGGCTCAGCACCCAGTGAGCTGCAGTAAATGTGTTTGTGAGGGGCTGGGAGAGCCTGCAGTGAGCTGTGAGCTCCCAGCCCACCTCTCCTGCAGCCAGCAGCAGCACCTCCTTCCCCTGGGCAATGACAGCAGTGACCAGCAGAGCCCACCTGGGCAATGGCAGCAGTGACCAGCAGGGCACTGCCCACCTGGGCAATGACAGCAGGGACCAGCAGAGCCCACCTGGGCAATGGCAGCAGTGACCAGCAGAGCCCACCTGGGCAATGACAGCAGGGACCAGCAGGGCACTGCCCACCTGGGCAATGGCAGCAGTGACCAGCAGGGCTCTGCCCACCTGGGCAATGACAGCAGTGACCAGCAGAGCCCACATGGGCAATGGCAGCAGTCACCTCCTTCTTGGGAAGGGACACTCTGCATTGCTCACACCTGAAGGGAAATTGGAGACTTGCTTTCACTGGTTTGGTATATTCCTATTGATTTTACACTTTTCCTTGCAATTAACAGATCAGGTGCTTTTCTACCTCCACTCAGCGTGTTTTTATCCTTCCTAGACAAGGGTTATTACATGCTGTCTCTTTTTCAGGCAAAATCCAATAAATTTTCTGATCTCTGCTGTAAAACCAGGGTAAACGGATAGTGCAGAGGAGTCATCTGTCATGACTCCTCCTTAGTGCCTTGCAGGAAATGAGCAGCCAGGCAGAATCTACCAAGGCTGAAAGATGGCATTTCCTTCTTGTAGCTCAACCTCCAGGAACCCAGCCTCAGACAATGCAGTTTCTATGAAATGCTCAACTTCGTTCTCTCTGCCCCTGTTGTTTTGTTTTGGAGAAACTGGAAGCCTCACAAGCTGTTGAGGTTTCTGTTTTTGGGGGTTTTTTTGAAATGTTTATTGGATCTTTGGCTGGAAAGCCGTGTCCCTTCAGTGAGCACTGGCACCATTTGCTCAGTTGCACCTCATTAGTATGCACTCATTAGTGTGCTCCTGATTGCAGCCACCCCAGAGGTGGGGGAGCAGCCAGCAGAACCAATATCCAGCTTTTGGCACGAGATAAAAGTGTGGGAAAGCTGAAAGAAAAGGAGTGCTTGCTGTTCACAGAGCATCCCAGACTGGCTGGTTGGCCAAGGAGGGAGAGCGTTCTGACACAAGTCAGACCTGCCTTCAGAAGTGTGGGGTTTGCATGAGGACTGTCCTGCAGTGTCACTAATTGGCAGCCTACCTCTGCAAGGCTGCCCTGGGCACAACTTCTGGCCCTTCCCTGGCTCCTGAGTCCCTGATTTCAGTTTAGCCTGAAATCTTACTGGCATCAGTAGGATTTGGACACTTGCTTGAATTTCAGCAGCTCTATTTTCTTGAACCATTTATTGGAAATGAATTCATTGGATGGGCAGCCTTGGAGCATGGGAATAATGTGGGCTCTTACAGTAAAAATGAGAAAGATATTCTAGATGAGTAGAGGATTTGGATGCATCAAATTTGAATTTTTCCAATTAAAAACTGAACTGAGATCTAATTTGCAGAAATGCTTGAGTGCAGCCGGGGTGGTGGTGAGGGGAGGAGTGGGAAGCTCAGTCCCCCCAGCCAGGTGGGCACATTTTTGCTGTCATTAACAATGCTGAGCAATGCAATTGAAATCTTTCTCCCTTTTTCCATGCTTGCTTCAGTTTCTGCTTTCCCTCCTGCTCACCAGTGGTGGCACAGCACAAAGAGAGTTCTCACTGTTCCTTATCTGCTCCCAGAGTGCCCAAGAGCAGATCAGCCTGTCACGCCTTAGGCCAGGCTGCTGTGGCAGTTTCTCTCTGAGGGATTAATTCCCCGGGGATCAGAGCAAGAGGGGGGATCAGTCAGCTCAGAGGTGTGCAGTGACAGCTCCCTCAGCCGTGTCAGAGGTGGCAGCCTGGCAGGTCACCCACAGCTGGCCTTGGCCTGGGTGACACAGGAGCTTTAAACGTGCCAGCACAGAAGGGGAAAAGCAACCCAGCCCACGATCACTCAAAGCTGGAGCAAAAAGAGAGTTTGAATGGGGAAGGTCACCAGCACTGCCTGAAGTGGTTGACAGCAGTGGTTCTCCTTCCGTGGGGATTAACATATTTTACATTCAGACTGATGGCTAGATAATGCTGTATTCAATGTTTTGGAGGGTTTTGCAGTATTTTAATAGTAAGCTCAATAGAGCAGGCATTTATTTCATAAGGAAAGTTTATGCCAGTCTGGCCTAACAGCAGAGTGAGCTGATTAAAGTTTGGCAGACCCTACTGACATTTCTAATAAAGAAATCACCACCACAGCATTTTTCTCTAGTTAAAGCAACAAGAGCAAGAATGGGGAAGAATAAAACCTTTTGAGAGAAAGACACTGTTGACAGCACCTTTTAACGTCCTCCATTTAATCACAAGTGCTCAGCTTTTGCCACCACCAGAACACATAAAGCAGTAATACTGCAATATATTCATTACTCATCATCCTCTGGAGTGCCTGGAATTAGGAGTGTGCAGGGGCTGACACAGTGGGGGAAGAAGAGCAGGGAGAGTCTGGAGAGGCCCTGCCACAGTCACAATAAAATAATCCTGGGGCACCTTTGTTCTAGAGCTGCTGATGAGCTCACTGACTTGGATCTGCCACTTCTGTTCACGGTGCAGACTTCCCAGGGTTCATCATTGGGGTCCTGGGTGTGTCAGTCCCTCTGTAAACCCTCCTCAGAGTGACTGAGCACAGCACAGCCCAGGCTGGCTCCCAGAGCAGTCCTGCCCTCACAGCTCTGGAGCTGGGACAGCCTGAGCCCATCACGGGGAAAGGGAAAGGGAAGGGGAAGGGGAAAGGGAAAGGGAAAGGGAAAGGGAAGGGGAAGGGGAAAGGGAAAGGAAGGGGAAAGGGAAAGGGAAAGGAAAGGGAAAGGGAAAGGAAGGGGAAAGGGAATGGGAAAGGCAGGATGGGAGCACTGATGCTGACTCTCACAGGGAAAGGGAAAGGGAAAGGGAAAGGGAAAGGGAAAGGGAAAGGGAAAGGAAGGGGAAAGGGAAAGGCAGGATGGGAGCGCTGGGGCTGACTCTCACAGGGAAAGGGAAAGGGAAAGGGAAAGGGAAAGGGAAAGGGAAAGGGAAAGGAAGGGGAAAGGGAAAGGCAGGATGGGAGCAGTGGGGCTGACTCTCACAGTGCACAAACTACAGGATACTTTATGTCCACACCTTCAGGCAAATCAGACACCTGGGGTCGTTTAGTTAATCCTCACCATTTCACAATGCAAACTGGATTATTAATCACACAGCAATGTTAATGGGGTAATAATGGTAAGAGCTAAGTGAGGGTTTGAAAAGGTATTCCCACACCTGTGTCTGCCCCTGTGTACTTTGGGATAACCACTGCTATGTTTATTTGGCTAATGAGCCCATCTCAGTGGGACCACTTACATATTTAGGAGCTGCTTGCTTTGGTTTTCTCTTAGATTATTCTTCAGATTTTAAACAAATCCCTGGGACTATCCCAGAGGCATACCTTGGTCCTCCTTACAGCCTCACCTGGAGCTGTCCAAGCTCACCGACAGCTGCTGGACTCGTGGGTGTGTGCAGAGCTGTTTCCCTGCCCCGTGTGGCCCCTGTGCTTCCCTGAGCATCCGAGTGCAGCCCTGCCGGGGGTTGGTACCCTCACTGCCAGCTCCGGGCTCAGGAGCCCGCCCTGGGGCTGTGTTGGCCACCCCTGTGCCTGGGACACTCGTCTGGGGGTGTGTGCTGGGGAGAAAACGCTGTGGGCAGTGTTCAGCCGGGGCTTTGCACTGCTGCTGATGTCGGGAGTCACTGACACCGTTGGCTGTTAAATCCAGCCTTGGTTTGATCGTCTGTACCTCTCACTTCATCATATTTATCCAGCACTTGCCAGGCCATTGCTCACCTTCAAGTAAGTCACACACAAAACAGGATGAAGGAGGGTCCATCCCATGTGTCCAACTCCCCGTTCCTCTGAAGGAACCCAGGAAAGGTGAAAAATAGCTGTGAATTCTCCCAAAGCCTGTCTGCCACATGACACATTACTTCCCAGGCAGGCTGCCCCTGCTGCTGTATATTTATGATCAGAGAGTACTTCAGTCATTTCTAGATAACTCCATAATACACTTGTGTTGTCCAATACTGTCCTGCACAAAGATTTACCTGCCCCACGTGTGTGCAGCAGACAGACAGAACCTTGAAAATCTTACCATGCCAATATGGACTTTTGGCAAATACCTGTGTCAGTAAACCTCAAAGAACCAGCAGATCTTTCATTTTAATTACGTGGCATCCCCAGGGAGATGTTTTCTGTGCTGATGCCATCAATCTCCACAGGACCTTCTGCACACGTGCTGTGGCAGTTTACATGGACGAGGCATCCTTAATGTGCATGGTTGAGCACCCTCCAACACGTTCCTGGCTTGGAAATTGAGTGTGCACAAAAGATGCAAAAATCAAATCTAAAAAGATATCCAAGAGTCAGACTAAATTAAAGTTCATGTTTCATTAAGTGGGTACAGTACAACTAAAAGAAGTCTTGGTAGAAGCAAAACTGCTTCTTCTGTTTAGCTTTTTAGCCAGCTGGGGCTAAATCTCCTTAGCAGTGCCCATGGTATTGAGTTAATGGTGTTGAGCAGCTGTTTATTCCTAGGTTGCCAGAATACGTGATTCTGCTTTTCCAGCAGTTGTTATGGCACACCTTCCAACTGAATTTAGGCTTTACACATTGCCTTTATGTTTGATCAACCATCTTCTTGCTGTGAGTTAAAATACACGCCAGATGCTGCAGCACACCTGTGGTTTACACTGGTACTGGTATGTGAGGTATAAAATAGAAACTGTGCTGGTTTGTGAAATAGAAAATATAAACTGGTACTGGTATGTGAGATATAAAATATAAACTGGTGCTGGTATGTGATATATAAAATATAAACTGGTGCTGGTATGTGAGGTATAAAATAGAAACTGGTACTGGTTTGTGAAATATAAAATATAAACTGGTACTGGTATGTGAGATAGAAAATATAAGCTGGTGCTGGTATGTGAGATATAAAATAGAATCTGGTACTGGTTTGTGAAATATAAAATATAAGCTGGTGCTGGTATGTGAGATATAAAATATAAACTGGTACTGGTTTGTGAAATAGAAAATATAAACTGGTACTGGTATGTGAGATATAAAATAGGAACTGGTACTGGTATGTGAGAT
>WAAE01025437.1:117257-136006 GCA_013400495.1 Nicator chloris | reverse complement strand
TGGAGGGCAGGCTCTCCCCTGGGCTGTTCCCCTCCTCAGGTCAGCACTGTGACCATGATGATGATGATGGTGATGGAGGGCAGGCTCTCCCCTGGGGTGTTCCCCTCCTCAGGTCAGCACTGTGACCGTGATGATGATGATGATGATGATGATGATGGTGATGATGATGGTGATGGAGGGCAGGCTCTCCCCTGGGGTGTTCCCCTCCTCAGGTCAGCACTGTGCCGTTCCCTCTGGGAGCTCCCAGCACATTGCTGCTCTGCAGGCACAGGCACAGAAGATGGTTACACAGGAGTGTGCCTCGTGTGCTGTCATCTCCAGAGGGGCTTGAGCAGGGTTGGTGCCGAGTTTCACCCCCAGGTGAGGCTCCTCTCCCAAGGCAGGACAGCTCAGCAGGGGAATGAATGCCCCTGCAGAACCTGCATTCCCTGTGTGGAGCAGAGTGTGCTTGTGCAGCTGGATTGCCACTCCAGACAGAGCCAGCCCCGCTCACAGCCTGGCACATCAGGTGACAAGGACTTCCTTTGGTAAAGAGAGGGCAGGAAGAAGTGTGTGTGCCCCAGGCACTGGCCAACAAAGCAAGCAGCTGCAGGATGGCACTGCTGCCCTGCCTGTCCCAGGAATTGTCCCTTAGGGAGGTCACACAGGACTCACAGAACTCCTGGTCTGCTCTAGGTCAAACATCACACGTATTTCTTCAGGATGTGGCACAAAGCATCCTGCTGTGAAGCCTGCTGTGGGCATCTTACGTTTCCCTTTTGCATGGATTCGTCTCTGTGAGTTTCAAACTGTGGGACTATTTGTAAGAATCTCACTTGACATCGAACTTGTGTTTTTTCTTATAAATAAATTTAAAAATGTACCACTAGGAAGTGTAATTTCTGTCCTGCTGGAAAAGCTTGGCAGACAGCCCCAGGTGTGCTGTGCCTGCAGTGGTGGGTGTGGAGGGGATGCTGCTGATGGCCCCGTGTCACCAGCAGTGTCCCCGAGGGGAGCCCAGCACAGGCTCTGTGTTCTCTGGGGATCAGCCCCATGTCACCAGCAGTGCCCCCGAGGGGACCCCAGCACAGGCTCTGTGCTCTCTGGGGATCCCTGGGGATCTGCCCCCTGTCACCAGCAGTGTCCCCGGGGGGAGCCCAGCACAGGCTCTGTGTTCTCTGGGGATCAGCCCCATGTCACCAGCAGTGCCCCCGAGCGGACCCCAGCACAGGCTCTGTGCTCTCTGGCGCTCCCTGGGGCTCTGCCCCCTGTCACCAGCAGTGTCCCCGCGGGGAGCCCAGCACAGGCTCTGTGCTCCCTGGGATTTCTGGGTGCTGGCATCCCTGGGGATCAGCCCTGTGTCACCAGCAGTGCCCCAGAGAGAAGCCCAGCACAGCCTTTGTGCTCCCTGGGGATCCCTGGGGACCTGCCCTGTGTCACCAGCAGTGCCCAGGGGGGCGCCCCGCACAGGCTCTGTGTTCTCTGGGGATCCCTGGGGACCTGCCCCGTGTCACCAGCAGTGCCCCGAGGGGAGCCCAGCACAGGCTCTGTGCTCTCTGGGATTTCTGGGTGCTGGCATCCCTGGGGATCAGCCCTGTGTCACCAGCAGTGCTCCGGGCGGAGCCCAGCACAGGCTCTGTGCTCTCTGGGATTTCTGGGTGCTGGCATCCCTGGCAGCATTTGAAGGGCAGGTTCCTTTACCCAACCACCCAGAACTGCTGTGCCCTGGGCTGGGCATGCCCTGGGGGCTCTGCAGGTGTCTGTGCCTTCTCTGCAGCACCTGGGGCAGCTCCTGCTGTGAACCCTGAGCAGGATCCCCAGTGTCAGAGCCCGGGCAGTGCCCCCTGCCCTGATCCACCTGCAGGGTGCTCAGGGAGGGAAGGCAGAGCTCTCGTGTTGTTTAGCTGCTGGCACAAAATGACTAGCAATTGTCAGAAAGCATTTATTTTTCTCTCTCGACATTTCCTCCTAGCAACACGTAGGATATACATTTCCTATAAATTACAGGGCTTTTTTGGGTTTTTTTTCCTTCTCCAATTTTTTGTGAGTCAACAGCAAAGTGTTGGGTACAGGGAGAGCACACAAACACAGCAGGTGTGTCCAAGGCCTGCAGCAGAATTCCTTCTGTGAACCCACCAGCAATGTGTTCCAGACATTCACATTTAACTCTCAGCAGCTCAGAAGGAGATTTAAAAGCCTCCAAGAGTTCTGCAATAGCTCTTGAGAAGCTGAGGGCACACAAAACTCAACTGAAACAAAATAACATTCCTTACACCTGAGTGGGTTTAGAATTGGTGTCATTTACAAGAGAAGAGTAGAAAAGCGAAGGCAAGAATGTTAATAAATTCCACAGTGCTCCGTAGCATTGCCTTATATCCAAAAGTGAAGGTAAGGATGTGTGTGTTCATATGTGAATGTGTGTAAGCCACAATTATTTAAACTTCATCGTGTCACTGGTGCCTTCAGGAGCTGGGTAATGAGGTGATGATGTTTCACCTTAAGGTCATAATTGACAATCCATTCCAGATATTATTATTTACTGCTTGAGCTACCTGCAGTATCTCAGGTAATTTAAAAATATTCCATGAGAATGTCACAGATCAAAATTTAGACAACTGAACACTGGGAAAGGACAGGATTTATTTTATATTTATTTTATATTTTATTTATCTAAAGGTACAGAGTTTACTTATACAAGGCAACTTCCACGTGGGAGAAAGGTTTGGCAGAGGACAGGGAAGGTCAGGACAGACTGGAGCTCTGGGATAAGCTTGCTTTGAGGTTTGGCTACAGCAGGCCCTGCAGCAGAAAGGACCTGGAGATGGTTTTTGTTTTGTCAAGATGAATATTTGAGGAGATTTAATGAAGCTGCATCCCAGCTGTGGCCAGGTGTCCTTGCCCTCAGTGCCCCTGAAGTCTGTGCTGGCCCCGAGCAGCTTTTCCACCCTGGACACGCCGTGCTGCTCACTCAGTGCTGGGGCCACCCCACCCCAGGGCTCTCCTGCCACCTCGGGGACACCCCTGACCCTCCGGAGCCACAGACGTGGCCCTGGGCCCTCCCTCAGTCAGGAGTGCCTGGGTCAGCACTTCTGGTACATCATTTATCCTTTTCAGCTCCATTTCTTTTTCATCTGCACCTCTGACTGCGTTGTTTCTTTTGACCTCTCAGGCTGGGGCTAACTTTTTACCATTCCAGAGGAATCCAGGGCATTTTTAGGCTTTGGAGCAATGGTTTGCTACTTGATGTGTTGCAAAGGGAGCAAAGAAGAGACAACTCAGCCATCCTCCTCCAGCTCAGCTCTGGGGAAGGGCTGGGGCAGGAGCTGCCCTGGTCTGAGCTGCAGGCTCAGACAGGGCTGACAGCATGGCCAGGCTTCTGTTCAGAAGGCACAGGAATGGAAAACACTGTCATGATAATGCTGACCCTTACAATACTCACCCAAACTTTTAAAAACAACATCTTGTTCGGAATGCTTGGATCCCTAGTGCTGTTTTGTTTCCTCCTGTCCCACGTGGATAAGCAGTGGTTGCCTGACACGTGTTTAACAATTCCATCTCTCACTGAGCAGACTGAAATCGAAGCCAATTGCTCTTCACAACTGAAGGTGTGAGAGGCTGTGAAGTTGCCCTGTGGAGGTCAGGCAGGCACTCAGCTCAGGGTGTGTGTCTCAACTCCTTTTGCTGTGTTCCTGTTCCAGCAGGGGAGCCCTGCTGGAGCTGCTCTGCTCTGTGGCTCAATTCTGTGACCAAATGCCAGCACTTCCTGCTGCATGATGGGCTTCTCATCGACCCCATGCTTCTTTTCCTTCTTTTAATGATCCACTTTGCCAACCTATCAAAACAATGTTTATTTACCTGGTAATTTATTTATGTTCGTTTAAAATCAACACTCTCCAGTGCTGACTGGATTTACCAGAGGTCGGGGGCTCCAGGGGGCTTTCTGATTATCCATTCTTCCTCTTGGAGAAAAACTTGCTGCATAATCTTAGAAATCTTTCTTATAGAAAAGACATCTGGAATTTTCTTTTGGAATTGTCAAAGGAAAGTTTGATTCATTCATGTTGCTGCATGTTTTTAAGATGAAAAAAGAGTTTTTCCTTCACCTTCCTGCAGTTTGGGAGTTGCTGCTGTTCACTGTGTGTCCTGGGATGCTCTGATCCAGAAAACAATCCTATGGCATTTGAAATTTCCCTTGGGTGCCAGCAGCCCAGCAGACTCCAGGTGTGCTCTGTGCTGGGAGCTCCCAGTGAGGAAAAGCCTCGTGTTGCTGAGAACGTTGTGACCTTGGCTTTGCTGCCCTCCTGCACCAGCAGGGCTGGGAGCAGAGCCAGCTCAGGCTCTGAGCTCTGTGGGTCCTGTGTCCCTGCAGGGGTCACTCCCCGCAGCCCTGAACGAGGGGCAGGAGTAATTCTGTGTAAATTTGGTGAATTTTCTGAGTTGAGCTGCAGGTTTTGGTGATGAATGAGAGCCCAGCTCAGCAGGCTACTGAGATGCTGTTTAGCATCTCATACAATAACAATATATATAAAAATATAGAATAATAATCATACTGAGATTCGTGTTTAGCAGAGCACTTCCACACGTGCCTAACCCAGGAGATTTGGGTCCCAGCAGAGCTGCAGGGGCTGCTGAGCAGGGCCAGCTGTGGGGCTGGGGCTCCAAGGAAGGTCAGGATCCCTGCCATGAGAGGAGCCTGGGTCCTCTGCATCCTGCCTGGGAATGAGGGCACTCAGGGATGCTCAGGGGCTGCTCTGCAGCTCCTGCCACACAGGGGCCACTCCTGCCCTTCTGCTTCCAAACACTGCATCATTCTCACCCTTCTCTTAGCCCTTCTCTTAGCCCTTCTCAAGGGGTTTTTAAGAGAATTTAAAGAGAGTTCTTGACTCTTCTCTCTAATTTTGTTGGAATTGGTCTAATGTACAGGAGGGAAGGACAGAGACTCAGATGGACTGATTGCATAATCCTCTCTTTATTAAGGAGCTTGGAAAAAGAGAAACAGCCCAACCCAGCTTGTTACACCATCTATGTCACTGCAAAAATGATTTAAGAATTTATCCTATCTACTTTTAGAGCCTCCCAGATACTGTGTTTGTCATTTCTTTCTGAGACTCTTCCACTGTCCTTTTGCTTTGAATTTGCTCTGTATTTCCTGTTGTTTCTAATTATCCTCCCCTGCCTACCTGCTCTAGCAATTTTCTCTCCTTGACGCTTAAATCCTTGCAATATTTGGGGAAAGTTAGCACTTTCTGGTTCTCCTGCCTTTTCAGCCTCACCTACTGATTTTTTTCAGAAAATCACCAACCTACCTTCTGCTCTACCTGATGTTCCCTCAAGTGCTGCACGTTCAGGCCCTCTGGAAATCTGGCAGATGATTTCTTCCACCATTCTCCTGAAACACCCTGTCCATTTCCTGCAGTCCTTGTGGCTGTTGTTTGTACCTCATCCTGCTCTGCAATGACAGCAGAACTGAAGTCAAGCAGCTGGAGCAAAGCAAATGGAAAACCATGCCTAAACCCTGTTTGTATTCCCAGACTGTAGGGATAGTTCTGGCAGGGCTGTGTTTTCATTCTGCACATGGTTTGCTTGCCTTTAATGCCCGTTGGGTTTCTCCACACACATTCCAAGACCCTGCTAGTTCAGAGGATTGGAGTAAGTTCCCCATCCAGATTTTCCATTTTGCTTGCTTGGAGCAGGTGTTCTGAGCCCCCATTTCTGGTGACTTTGTGCCCCAGCTCGTACCCCTGGAGGATTTTCACTGCAGTGAAAGAAGAGCAGTGTCTATATTTGCAAAGGTTCCATGTTTGCTGTGCAAATAAAGAGAGTTTACATTCAATGAAGTCATTAAAGACTCGTAATTGGACTAAGAAACTCTGGGGCAGCAGCAGTAAGAGTATGAAGTGAATAAGAGGGAGCAGTTCAAGCAGCCCAGTGTTCAGGTGTGTGCTGTGAAATGTTTCTGGAGCAGAAATTGATCCTCCCTTCCTGCTTCTCCCCCTTACATGAGTGATTTATCAACCTGTTGGAACTGCTAATGGTTACTGACATGGCTGAATTCATAATTGTAACAATTCGGGTGTCTGTTCCCCTGCCTCCAGCTCAGTGAGATCAATGTCTTGTGCCAGGGCTGGATGTTCACTTTCCCTGTCACTGCAGAGATTCCTGAGCTGGGTCTGAGCTGCCCTGGGTGGGAGCAGTGCTGTGCTGCAGCTCAGGGCCCAGCAGTGCTGGTGCTTTCCCACGGAATCTGCTGCTCAGCTCCAAGATCAGGACCTGCACACAAAGCTCCTGAATGGCTTTAGAGCCCAGTTCCATCAGCTGGAAGTTTGCCACTCAAGGAAGGTTGTGTGATGTGTTGTGTCCCTCCCCAGCTGACAGCTCCTCTCTCTGCCTGGGTGATGTTTCCTATCCACAGGGGAGCATTTCCTGACTATTTCATGGAGCATCTCATGCCGTGGCTGTTCTTCTGTCTCCTCCACTTTTCTAGTTATTAGTCTGATCGTGTTATTATTTTTACTGAGAGAGTCATTTCCTTTTGGAAATGGCAAACAGCTGCAGCCTGGTTCTGACAGAGTCTGGTGGGAGCCCACCTTTTCTCAGGCTGCCTCCTTGCCTCAGTGAATATTTAAAGTCCATGTAAGTTTATCTGCAGTCATGGTTTTGTTTACAGCTGTGCAGGGGTGGGGAAGAGGCTGTCTGGCTGCAGGTGATGTGAGGACAGGAGACTTGGGAGGAATGATTGTGGGTGAGGAGCTGTTCTCAGCCATGCCACGTTCCCAGCAGCTCTGCAGAGTGAGCTGATGTTTGACTGAGAGCCTTGAGGAGGAGGAGCTGCCTTTGGCCGTGATCCCTCACGTGGCTGGGCTGGGCTCTTGGAAGATTCAGCTCCAGCCAGGGTGGCTCCTCTGGCTGCTTCAGCCGTGAGAATAATCAGCTTCTGGGGAAGCCTTTCAGGGAACAGGCCTCCCAAATCCCTAAGGGCTTTTAACCAGGAGCTTGGAAAGTTGGAGAGATGCTATGGGGTGCTGGGTGCCCTGGCAGGGAGCTCCCAGCACAGGCTGCAGCTCTGCCCCCTGCCCTGGGGGTCCTGCCTGCCTCGGGGGGCTCTGGGGCTGCACTTTGCTGCACTTTGCTGCAGCAGGACTGGGCTGCTGCTGCTGCTGGGACACGGAGGCACCCAAGGGTGGGGCTGAGAGCACCCAGGGGCACAAATCAGAGCAGGAGGCTGCTGGCTCCTGCCCTGCTCCCTGCCCTGGGGGGCTTGGCTGGCTCAGGGCACCTCCCACGGGGTCATTCCCTGCAGGGTAACTACCACCAGAACCTGCCACTATTACTATTTTTACTATTATTACTATTATTACTATTAATTATTACTATTATTACTATTCATTATTACTATTACTACTACTACTACTACTACTACTACTGTTATTTTTGTCACTCCTGAGAGAATACCCGTGTGTTGTAATAAAGAAGCTGACAGGACTCAGTTTTCTCATGCAGAAAAGCCAGTGCTTTATTCCCCAAGCTCATATTTGTAGGAGATACCACAGGTGCTGTGTTAAACCCAACTGGGCAGCAATGGAGTGAGACCCAGGTCGTTGGTCAGTGAGGGCTATTTATGTGTCTATCGAATTTTCTCTCTCTAGATATGTTTACGTGTTTTCTTCACTGATTCTCGTGGGACAGATTCATTGTTTATGCAGGTGCAAACTTATTTTTCTCTCTAAGAATAGAGAATTCTAGAATAGAGAATGATATATCAACAGGGAATTGTTGTGTTCATACTTACAGCTGTTATTTCTGGGAACTTACAAGCCACTTCTAGCTTAGCCAGAGTAGCAGGACCCATCTTTTCTACGGGTTTTCTTTGATAATGTCTCTACCTGTGTGCCACACCCAAGGAGTGCCAGACCCAGCTGTCCCCCCCAGCTGGGCAGCCCTGGGCTCCAAGGGGGACATCAGGGCCACCAGCAGTGGGTGCAGCAAAGCCCAGGGCATTGACTCCAGCAGCTCCTGTGAGAAGAGGGTGAGTCCTGTGAGCTTTGGAACTGACACAACCTTTAATGTCACAAGCTCATCAAAACCTGGGATTTGATTTGACAGGACCAGGACTCAGCTCAGACCTGCCCTGTCATCCTGTCTGTGTGATTTCCTCCTGGCTGCCAGGTTATCCCAAGGTGTGTGGAGGGGAAACATCTGCTCCCATAAAAACGGCCCAGAGCTGGAGCAGGGCCAGGGATCTCCCCCTGACTGCTGCAGACAGAATCCTTTACTGAGGAAGAAGTGACCTTGAGGAGGTGTCAGACCAGTCTCTCCTAACCAAGACTGCCCTGTAATTCTGTGATTTAAAGTCTATCCAGCCTAAAGCTCTTTCAAAAAGCTGTGTTTGGAGGGAGGCAAGGTGTATCTTCTCTCTTCAGTTTATTTGTCATATTATTGCTTAAAAATAAGAAACAAACTGGGTTCTGGAAGCTTCTGTTTTAATATTAAGAAAGCTGGAAAGTATTTCCTTTTTTAATTCTAGACTTGGCAAACACCGAGCAATTGTGTAAAGAAAACTCCTTTAAAAGTTTCATTTTAATTGAAAAGAACTGTGCAGTTTTGGAAGGTGTACGAGTTCAGCAGAAATACTTGCTGAATAGTTCACAGCAGAGGAAATTCCTCTAGCTGAGGGTACTGATCTCATCTATTGGATGTGCCTTGGCAGGTGTCTCCAAATAAGTCACTAATTTTGAAACAGATTGAGAGCTTGAGTCTTGTGGAAGGTAATGCTGCTTTTATAAATAATTGCATTTGTTGAACCAGTGTGGACACTAATAAGCAAGGCATAAAAAATGAGTTCTAGATCTCACCTTGGAGACATGGCTGGAGCTAAATGCAGAGATATCAGATCTTCCACTCTGGATTTAATGCCACAGTTAAATTTTAAAAAAATTACTGGGGGCCATAATTTCAGAATCATTCTGAATTCCAGAGTGTAACCCCACACCTCTTTCTGCACAAGTGTAACTGTGCTGCTCATGTAGAGGAGGGGATTTTGGGTGGGTAAATATTTGTAGGCTGAGGAGTGAGTGTTGCTGCAGGGCTGTGTGCTGAGCAGTCTCCTGAGTGGCTGTGCTGGGGACACTCAGCAGTCAATATTTGCAGTGCTGGCTCTGGAGTGTTTGGGCAGGAGGATCCTGGGTCTCGTTCCCTCAGCTCAGTGCAGTGTTTGTGCAACTCCTGCCGTTCAGAAGAGGTTTCTGTCACTGCCAGGAGGCTGTGATGGTGTCACAGTCTGCCAGATTGACTGAAATACCTAAAGCTGGTCCTGGGGGTGCTCAGGAGTGTGACTGATCCCCGGCTCTGGGGTTGTGCTGGGAATTCCCAGAGCGCTGCCAGTGCTGGGCAAGCACCTCCCTTCCCCCTGTGCTGACCTGTCCTCTGACTGGAGCCTTTAGACCTGGCTTTGTTACCCACAAAATGACAATTGTGGATATTCCACCTGGGCTGACCTCTCCTCTGACTGGAGCCTCTAGACCTGGCTTTGTTACCCACAAAATGACAATTGTGGGTTTTCCCCTGTGCTGACATCTCTGACTGGAGCCTTTGGACCTGGCTTTCCCACCCAGAAAATGACAGTTGTGGGTTTCCCCCTGGGCTGCCCTGCTCTCTGACTGGAGCCTTTAGACCTGGCTTTGTTACCCACAAAATGACAATTGTGGGTTTCCCCTGGGCTGACCTGTCCTCTGACTGGAGCCTCTAGACCTGGCTTTGTTACCCACAAAATGACAATTGTGGGTTTTCCCCCTGTGCTGACCTGTTCTCTGACTGGAGCCTCTAGACCTGGCTTTGTTACCCACAAAATGACAATTGTGAATTTCCCCCTGGGCTGACCTGTCCTCTGACTGGAGCCTCTAGACCTGGCTTTGTTACCCAGGAAATGACAATTGTGGATGGTTTTTCCTGTTCTCCCCCTCGTTAAGACAACCCTGCCCACATTCCCTGGCTGTGTTGTGCAGAGTGGTCTGAGCCCTGGCTGGGCCCTGCAGAGCCTTCACCAAAGGATGGTGAACACTTGTGGCCGTGTGCTGCTTTCCTCTTGTGCACTTTTCTCACACCCACAAGTGAGTCTCCTCCATTTACTGTTACTTTTGGCTGAGGACAGTAAAGCAGCAGGTGGAGGGAGGCGGAGTGAGGGTGTTTGCAGGGTTTTATGGCCCTTGGCACTGTCAGTAAAGTGTTTTTGGAGCCCTCCAGCTGTGCCTCCTGCCCAGGAGCCGGGGCTGTTCTGCTCCTGCCTCGTGCTGGGGCTGCTGCAGAAGGTCCCTGGCTGCTGGGGAGAATTATTGCATGGTTATTCCGTGGGATGTAATAAAGGCAGTGTTGGTTTCCCCTCCCCTGGCATAATGTGCTAAATGATCCCTGCATTTCCCACGCCAGGAGATGCTCAGAGCCCTGGTTCTCACCTGAAACGCTGACTCGGTGGGTAATTATGTTTTAAATTGATATTATATTAACAGGTTTGCTAATTTTTGCTCACTTTTGAATTGAGTTATTTGGGAAAAGTGCTATCAACAGCTGGAAAATCGTATAGTGAATAATTTATTTGACAATAGCAAAAAAAAAGTGTCAAATAAATAATTCAGCAAATATTTCTCAACCACCACTACTGATGTCAAGCTCCAGAGAGATGGATCAATTTTTTAAAATAACTGTTACATGATAAGCAGACTCATTTCTTGGTGATTTTTCTTGCTAGTTGTTTCACTTCATAGGGTGATTCCCATAGAAAAATGACTTTTCGGCCTACCCACCCTGAATTTTTAATAGTAAGATGACAATGAATAAGATTAAATTTTAATGTAGTGCAGTGTGTTACCACCTTCTCCTGGTGTACCAGTGGTGAATAATGATCTTTGCTGTAGCACAGTGCTCTGCAGGTCCTGGCTTTTGGAATGCCCCCTCTGACCTTGGCATGGCCTGAGCCCCAAGGCTCACTTTCTTGGTGAGAATATTTTGGTTTTCATTATTGGTGTGGGTGGGCTGAAGTGCAGAGGATGAGCTGCCAGGGTGCTGAGAGCACGTGGGGCAGGTGCTGCACCACCCTGTTGGGTTTGGGTTAACTAAATCCAGCTTCTGGGGTAAAGTCAGACGTTCTTTGTCAGTGCCAGGGAGGGCTGGGAACCCTGCTGGCCCTGCCAGGCAGAGCCCACCTGCCTGGATGGGGGACATCACCCTGTGCTGAGCCCCTCAGCTGGTGACGGGCACTGGCCTGCCTCTTTAAACTCCTGTTTGATGGCAATTCTGGCAGCATTTGATCTTTTTACCTGAAGGACCAGTTGTAGGGACAAAACAGTCCATGGAAAATCCGCAGTTGTTATCCAGTATAAAGGCTTTCTCCAGAAACAAGCTGAAAAATATTCATGGATTGAGCTCTGGCTTGGAAAGCAGAGGGAGAAGTCAATTGCATTGATGGAATAAGGAATGGCTCTTTGCTGGACGGGTGTTGTGAGGGCTCTCAGCTCCTGGTGCCTGGGCAGGTGGGAGAACGTGACCCAGCCACAGAGGGGTCCTTTCCTCAGCAGAGCCCCCCTGGATGTCCCCAGCACACACAGAGGGCTCCTCCTAAAGCAGCCAGGGGTCTGTCCTTCCACAGAGACTGGGGCTCTGCTGGGAGAGAACCTGCCCCGAGAGAGAACAGGAGCCATGGCAGGATCCCATGGACTGAGGAATGAGGGGGATTTGTCTTTACAGACTGGGGCTCTGCTGATCAATAAAGTCAGATCCAGAGAGATAAAGAAACCATGGGAAGAGCCATGAATTCCATGGGAATTCCACTGACTGACACCAGGAAAAGAAAAGGGGGGATTTACATCAGCAGGGACTCTGTGTGAGGCCTTTGGGGGAGTCTGCTCCTCTCGAGTGTCTCAGCCAGAGGGGGAAGAGAGAGGGAAAAGTGCCTGGGAAATTGGGGTAAAACAGAGGCTGGGTCCTCCAGGAATCAGAGACCCCAGGGGAAAGGCCCCGTGGCCTCTCCCTTTGTTTGAACAAAGCTCCAGGACTCCTGTGTCCCCTGCAGCACCCCACGTGTCCCCACGTGTCCCCACGTGTCCCCTGCAGCACCCCACGTGTCCCCACGTGTCCCCACGTGTCCCCTGGCACACCCCACGTGTCCCCACGTGTCCCCTGCAGCACCCCACATGTCCCCACGTGTCCCCATGTGTCCCCACATGTCCCCACGTGTCCCCACGTGTCCCCACGTGTCCCCTGCAGCACCCCACATGTCCCCACGTGTCCCCACGTGTCCCCACGTGTCCCCACATGTCCCCACATGTCCCCACGTGTCCCCACGTGTCCCCATGTGTCCCCTGGCACACCCCACGCAGCAGCAGGAGGTTTTTGCATGGCAAGAAGCTGTTTATCCAGCAGAGATGTGATCTCTGCTCCCCTGCAGATGTGGGCAGGAATGCCAATGTCCCTCCTGCCACCACCTCTGACTGGGCTGGAAAAGCTGCCAAAAACAAACAAAAGCCCTCAGAAGGAAAAGGATTCTCTCTCCTGAGACCAGAGTTGGGGACACCTTTGAAGAATTCACCAAACACTAGACAGACAATCTTTTCTTGAAGATAAACGAAAAGATTAGCAGGATTCTCTCCTGACTACTTTAAATAGAGATGGAGATATATATAAAAATACATTCCTTCTGGTACAGGGGGTTTTTCACTCAGTGATTTCTTTTCTCTTAACATCTTCTGGTGCCCTCCTCCTTTCCTCTCCACCCCAGCTCTGTTTAGGTGTGAAGACAGTTTGTTACTGGGCTGCATGTTCCCAGGAGCACTGCAGAAATATGGATAAAATGCACTTTACTCCAGGGCTGGGGCTCTGCTGGGGCTCTGCTGCTGCAGGGCTGTGGAGGCAATGCCCACGTGCTCCAGGGCAGCTCTGGGGCTGGGCACAGAAGGGAAGGAGGCACCAAGGAGGAAATATTCTGAAGGAAGGGCTGATTCCCTAGTGATCCTTTGATTTCCTCTCCACCTCCTCATTCTTGGTTAGGAACCAAGTTCTGCTTGGTGATGATACCAGGAGTAATGGCTGAAAATTCCAGAAGAGAGGAGCAGAGAAGGTTTGTAAAATCCTTTTAGTGGGATTGTTTACATTCTGGAGAAAACACCATAGGAAAAGGTTGCTTTTTTCATTTTAAACAAAATCTCTATCAGAAATGAAATGTTTTTTTTTAAATACAGAGCTTTTCTACAACATAGCAAGGCTTTGGCTTTTTAGGCATTTCTCCTACATCTGCTGATGTTGTTTCCTCCCACACAGGGAAGGAAACCTGGTGTTTGTCTGTGTGACAACACAGCACTTACTTTTACCCCAAAATTACCTTCTTTCTGAAATGCCACCTTTCCCACTTTGTGGTGCATTAATCATCTCATCCCCTCTTTCCATGGGAAAGTAATTTTCAGTTTAATTTTCTCTGCTGTGGAAGGGGAGTATTGGTTTTCACAAACCCCTTCAGGCCTGCTGGGGTCAGCCGTGCTGCTGCCCCTTCTCTCCTGCTGGGAAGTTTTCCCAGTCAGCCCAGGAAACATTTCTCCCTTCTCTCAGCTCTGCTGTTCCACGTCTTGCCCCAGCCCGGTTCAGGCCACAGCCTCTTGTGGAACCCTGCAGACGTGCTGGGCACGTTTGTGGAGGTGGAGGAGAATAAAATTCCCTTTTCTCTCCCCTCCCGTGGGCTCTTGCATTAACCTTGCTGTGATACATCCACTTTGGCACATTGCTGGCTGTGGGCTGCTCGTGTCCCTCCCAGCCTGCTGCAGCCAGCGATGAAACTCTGTCCCTGTTAATGTGAGAGCATTGCAGGGGTGGCCTGGGGAGTGCAGGAGGAGTCTGGTGTTGGGGGCATCACACAGAGCTCAGAGCTGCCAGCACGGCTGGCCAGGCCAGGATCCCTGATGGGAGCATCCCTGCCCACCCCCAGCAGCATCCCTGCCTTGCCAGGGTGTGTCCCCAGAGCCAGTGGGGATGAAACTCTGTCCCTGTTAATGTGAGAGCATTGCAGGGGTGGCCTGGGGAGTGCAGGAGGAGTCTGGTGTTGGGGGCATCACACAGAGCTCAGAGCTGCCAGCACGGCTGCCCAGGTGAGGATCCCTGTGGTTTCAGCCTCTCTTTGCCTTTGGTCTGGTTGTGTTTCTCCCCCATGAAATGGAGCAGTGCACAGTGATCCACGTCACAAAGTGTTACTGAGCCTCTTGAGTTGGTGGGAAATACCCTGAAACAAGTGCAAATGATTAATTCATTATTAAACCCATCATCCCACCAAATCCTCTCTTTGAAGGAGCCTTAATCCAAGGTTTTATTACTATAAAAGCAATTATATTCCTGGCTGATCAGTGGTGTGAATGAACATCTCCTTTCTTTGCTGCAGTGCGGAGGGTCCTTCCTCTGAAATCATGCAGATTGATTTTGAAATCGAGGAGCTGAGTGAGCCAGCTGAGACCCAGCTCATCACCTGGCAGGTGGAGTATCCTGGAGACACCACGTCTGAGCTGGGGATCTCCAAGATCTACGTCAGCCAGAAGGACCTGGTAGGAGTTCTCCCTTTGGCTATGGTAAGGACTTGTTTGGCACTCTGCAGGTTTTCAGTGTCTGAGACACAAACCATCAGCTGAGAGGGGAGGGGGGGACAGAAGGGAACAGTTCCTGGCCTGTGAGGGGACAGCACAGCTGCCCTTGGGGGCCAAGCCCTGCTCCTTGGCTGATACACTGATTTTTGGGGTGAGTTCCCAGCATTTCCATTGCTCAGAGCTCGCTCTGGGTGCAGCACCAGGTGTGCTTGGACACTCAGCCCATCCTGGTGCCTGAAGCAAGAGTGCTCCTGCACTGGGTGGACTTCCTGAGGGACAGCTTTTCCAGACTGTGAATTCTGACCCCAGAGCCATTTCAGAGTGTGAGAAAAGAAGTGAAAGGAGTGGCATGACCTCTGAGTAATTTTTAACTAGCTGGGGAGCACAAAAGGCAGTGTGTAGCCAATGTCTGTTCTCCAGAAATGCATTCCACCAGGCTGCCCCGTGGTCACAGTGAAAACTGCAGGACTTGAAAACTGCCTGATCCTTGAGCCTTGTTCTTACCTCACAAATGCCTGTTAGATGCCCACATTTCCAGTACAGTCAGAATTTGTGCATTTCCTCTTGTCTCCCTTTCACATTTCTTGGTTGTTAGGGTTGAAGCACACTTGTGAGGTCTGGCTGTGCCTCATTTCTGTTCTTAGACAATCTGTTAGAAAATATTGACACATTATTATTTAGTGGCGAAAGAAAAACAAAAATCAATCTCTGAGCATTTAAAAAAATGTAACCTGGATGTTTGCCTGGTGAGAGCCAGGTAATTATGCCCTTACTGAAGACTGGAGGTGTTTTCTGCACTTTCAGGCTCACAGAGCTGGCTGTTGTTGTTATTTATATTCCCAACTTCCGAACTGCTCAGATGTTGTGATTCTTTATTCTACCAAACCATTTTTCTCCTGTGGTGGTGGTGCCTTCATTGCCAAGGTGTGTCTGACAGCTGAAACCAGGGCTGTGCCAGCAGTGAGAGCTGAGAGCCTTTGCATGGCTGATTCTCCTGCTGGGCCTGGCAGGGCTGTGCTGCTGTGCTGGGAGGGGAAGAGGCTCTCAGAGACTCCCAGAATATTCTGGGTTGGGCTGTCAGGTCCAGCTCTGCTGTCAGCTGGGCCCTGGAGTGCAGCCACACGAGTTCTGGGCTGCTGAGGGCTGTGGAAGGATCCCATGGGTGTTGGGGTGTCTGTTCTCTCCATCCATAATGCAAAGATCCAAGGTTTCCTCCCCAGTGGTGGCAGAAGAGCACAGCTCTCCTCAGGGCTGCCCACGAGCAGTGGCTGCTTTGTTACCCAGGGACAGAGTGGCAGGTGCAGCTCAGGAGAACAAAACCAGGTTCTGCTGGCAGTCAGCTCACTCTGAATTTCCATGAAGGATGGAGAGAAGCCCCTTTGGCAGCAGCACACAGTGGTGTGCCCAGACCTCACCTGCAGCTCTGAAGGTACCAGGAGATGGCATTTGCAAGGCTGCAGGTGTGGGGTGGTGGGGCAGAGAGGAGGCAGAGATCAGTGGCAGCAGCCCCTGGATCCCTGGAGGGCTGGGAATACTTCAGCCTTCTTTGCATCACCTGGAGTGCCAGGGAAGGAACTCCAGGGTATCACAGACCTCCAGATCTTTGTCATGCTCCACTTTGTGCTGAGGAAATGATGGTTCAGGTGCAGCCCTTTTGAGACATCCAGCTTTGATTAGTTTGATACTTCAGTTTTCCCTGTGGTCCTTGCTAAGCCTGCTTTGTAATTTGCAAATTGAAAAAAAAAAAATCTCCTCTTCCATTTAGAAAGAAGAGAATGAAAATGATGTGTTATGTTATTTCTCTGGTTTTGGAGTCAGGGTAATTTGGGTGAGTTTTTACTGGTCTTCTTAGCAGAACATGTAATTTCATGTATAGAAGCACCAAACAGAAATGCTCTGGAACATTCCCATGACAGGTTAACCCTTCAGCAGAAGAATTTTACTGCTTTCACATCAGGCAGAACTTTGATGTTTTTAAAGGACTGGCACGTGCCAGCTCTGCACCACCTTTGCATCCCATGTCCTTTCTGCTCACTGATGGATTTGTAAGTGCTAAAGCAGAAGATTGGCCAAGTTCGATGTTCCTGATTTCTTGAGTTACAAAAGGCTGCAATGCAAATATTGAAATGTCAACACTGGCATCAGGGGCCAGGGACAATGCTGCTGCTGCTGCTGCTGCTGCTGCTGCTGCAGTTTTTGGGACATTTGCTGCACTCACCTTGCTTTTGTCCAGTGCTTTTTTCTCATTCCTGTGGCACAGCAGCATCCCAGCTTCTGATGCCCTGCAATACTGGCAGCACATGGATGAGATGCTGGTACCAGGGCTGATAAATTCATTCTTAGAGTAGTGAGCTGAGTTTACTGTCTCCTATAATACAGGGAAAAGTGTGTGCAGGATGCTCAGTGTCCCTTCAGAAATTTCTTGAAAAGGTTGAAGGTTCACAACCTTCAGTTTTTGATAGATGGTTGTCCACATGCATCCTTTAGATTTCTAAATCAGCAGGTTAATACTGGAATATATTATCTATTCTATTCTATTCTATTCTATTCTATTCTATTCTATTCTATTCTATTCTATTCTATTCCATTCCATTCCATTCCATTCCATTCCATTCCATTCCATTCCATTCCATTCCATTCCATTCCATTCCATTCCATTCCATTCTCTAGATGGGGTTTGAGACTTGCTGGTCAGTGGTGAGGTTGCAGTCTGCCTGGCAGAGCCAAGACCTCCAAAGAGAGCCTTCCACCCTCTCAGGCGTTTCAGCAGGCACAGGGGGATGGTGAGCAGTGAGTTACAGCTGGTTCAGCTCCCCTGGTCTCTGCCTTTGGCCCATTATTTATTGTCCTCATTATTTATAAACCTCTGAGGCGTTGCAACGTCGGCCTCCCAGACACTCAGGGAGGATGGAGGCAGGGGGATTTCAATCAAAGGTAGGAAAAGCCTCTGAGCAGAGTCCTGATTTGTGAGGGCTTTAGCAGGGTCACTGCCAACACCCTGGCATCACTGGCAGCCCAGAATTGTCCCCCAGTGTGGGTGGCTGTCCCCTGCTGGGGCACAGGGCAGGCTGACCTGTTTGTAACCTGCAAGTGAAGGGTTAAACAAAGCTGGGCGGGCTGTTGGGAAGAAGGATCCCCTTACCCCACATCTCCTGGAGGTCAGCAGCCTCCGGGGAAGGATGGTGGGGCAGCAGCAGAACCTTTGCCACCAGTGCAGGCATTCCTGCAGTGCCAGCCCAGCTGGGACGGGAGGAAAGGCAGGGGAGCGTTTGTTTGGTGAGATCAGCTTCCTGAGCCCGTGCAAAGAGTAAAGGGCTGTGTTTAGGGTGCACAGCACACAACAAACTTCATGTTCAAGATGGTATTTGGTTAAAAGCTCTGGTTTGGCATGTCCCAGCAATTGCCAAAGCAAGGCTGACCCTGAACCCATCCTCCTCTGGCCAAGGAACCTGCTCATCTTCAGACCCACAAGACACATTTTGGCTTCTGAGAAGTCCTATTTCTGGCAGTCATACTAAATAAATTGTGTCCAAAACCTCAACACCGATTTAACATTACTCCTTCTAGATAATTCATTGTTTCAGCCTGCTCCTGATGTTCTTTTTCAAACTTTAACGAATATGTTGACAGGAAGTAAACTGTTCTACTTCCCATCAGCATGAGAAGCTGTGTAAGCAGAGCAGGTAAAGAAATAAAATCAACTGTGGCAGTACAGAGGCTGTTTATTATAAAGGAAACTCTTCTTTTGTATTACAGTTATTTCTGGTAATGACAGGGATCAGCTGTCGTGGCTGTCACTGGTGGATTTTATAAATGCCCAGGGTATTAATGCCCTTATAAATGTGTGTACCTGGGACATTTCACTGTTAAACAGTGCTGCTCATGTGCTGCTGGAGACTGCATCTGCAGCTCAGGCTTAGCAGCACAATTCCCAGGGGGCTGCTGGGGTGGGATGCTGGGGCTGGTGCAGCCTCTGACCTGACACTCAGGGTGCTTTGGGGTGAAATCCCTGCTTTTCTGAAAGGAGGATCTCCCCCCTTGTGAGGGATGTGGAGGAGCAGATTGGGGTGAAATCCCTGCTTTTCTGAAAGGAGGGTCTCCCCCCTTGTGAGGGATGTGGAGGAGCAGATTGCATTCCAGGGGGGTCAGCTGGGGCTGGGG
>WAAE01025437.1:83661-115132 GCA_013400495.1 Nicator chloris | reverse complement strand
GATGATGATGACGATGATGATGGCGATGCTCGGGCAGGCAGGGATGAAGCAGAGCAGCCAGCTGGGTTCACGTGGCTGTTCCAATCCCAGCTGGCCTGTGGGGCCCCCTGTGCTGCCAGGCCCCACAGGGGAGGAGCTGGGGTGGGCAGGGGTTGGCAGAGCAGCAGCTCCAGCACACCCCCAGAGCCTGGGGCTGCTCACCTGCACAGGGCAGGGCACAGGTGCCCCTGAACTCAGAGATTCCTGAATTCCACGTTTCCTGAACGCAGAGACAAGAGATTTGGTAACAGCACATCTGTTTCACTTCTACTGTGACCTTCAGAGAAGGGATGAGGGAAAAGTAACACAGGAAATCTGTTCAGCTGAGATTGTGGAATGCCTAATCTTGTTTTATAATCACTGATGTCATTTCTAATTGTGAGGAGAATACAAAAAACCCAACAACATCAAAATGGGGAAAGTGCTCATTTAAAGAAGCTTGACATTTAAAGAGACTAAATTATAGGCGTATAAGAAATGTAAATGTTAAATAAAAAAAGTCTGCTTCTTTTTCATACCACTTACAAGTAGTTCTATCATAAAATAACAGAACCACTACCCTGCAGTGGGATTCTGCAAAATTACTCCCCTGGAGACACAGTAGTTACAGTTCCAAGTGACTTTTTCCTGCAATGCTAAACTTTCATTTCCTAAACCCATCAGCTCCAAGCAGAGGGAACATCAATATTTCAACCACTCTGTACCTGGCCTGAAAATCAGTCCTGACAATCTGAAAATAACTTGCTGGACTTGCAAATGTTCCAACTGGCTGTAAAACCCAATAATTGTTAAGTTGTATAGAAATACAAAACTGACATAGTTTCATAAAGAAAGGCAAGACACTGTAGTGATGAGACTTTTTACTGTAATCTAGGGGAAGAGTTCCAAATTCTGGTTGTAGTATTTGTGATGCAAACCAGCTTTGAATTTAAACAGAATTCTCAGTGGAATGAAGGTGTGCTGTTTTCACATGTGTATTTTCTCTTTGATCTTACAAAGATGTCAGAAAATGCAGTTAAGTTCCCTTGTCAGAGCTGGGTACAATGTAAAATATGTATATAGCTCTTTGCTGATCAGGTGATAACAGGACCCACTGCAAAAAGTGAAAAGCTTAGACATGAGGGGGAAAACAAAGCATTTCAACATTTAAAACAGAGAGGAAAAAAGCTGAACATATGTAAAAATATGTAAAATATACATCTAATTTTGTCCCAAACAGGAGCAGAGAACAGATCTGTACTGCAGCTGGCATCCAGGAACCCACAGCTCTCCTGCTTTGGGGGCTTGGCTGAGCAGGTGCAGGAAAAGCCAGTGTCAAATCTGATAGTTTATGGATGTGGTTTTTGTTCTGTGGTCTGTCAAATGATTTATGAATTTCTTATTGTAAAAAACTGCATTTTTTTAGACTTGGCTCTCTGAAGCCTTTCGGAGCTTTGACTCTGTCCCACAGCTTCCACAGCATGAGTGGGAAGTCTTCAGGAGGAAGCCAAAGTCCAGTCCCAGTTATTCTCATTTCTAATTTCCCTTTTCTGTATTAAAGTGGGAAGAACAGGAGGAATGAGGGAGTGTGGTGCTGGTATTCAGCCAGAACAGGGATGGACTGTTCTGTGATTTGAAGATGGGTCCTTTCCTTGCTCCTGCTTTCCTTCCCATCTGTCTCCTTATTAAATCATGCTTGTTCTGGGGAGAGGCTGCTTTAAACATTTCAATATTTAATTGATGCCCAGTGTCCCCAGCAGCAGGGCTCTGGTTCCAGCTGCGTGGGCTGGGCTGCAGTTAATGCTGAGTTCAGTCTGAGCAGGCTGGAGCAGTGCAGGTGGCTGCCTGCTCAGCTCTGCACGGGGGCTTGAGGGAGCAGCTCAGGACACTGTAATGATGAGAGCTGCTGGAGAGCATTCTGAGCAATAAACCTACAGCTGGGGCTGGGGGGGGGAAAGCCAAAACCTTCAGAATTTCCCAATAGTTCAGCTATTTCTCGCTGTCTGACATGGAAATGTGGTGGTGTCCAGCCTGGCAGCTGTTTGTGTTCTGCTTTTAAAGAATGCCTGTGCAGAGGATGCTGCTGGCCCCAGCTGCAGGGTGTGGGAAGAGAAAGGGTTTCCAGGTGGAAGAAGTGATTCTTCCTCCAGGAGAAACTCACCCCAGTTAATTACCCGAGGCAGAGGAAGGCAGTGGTTCTGCAGTGCAGATCAAAATTCCCATTTCAGGCATCCCAGCAGCTGAGAATGAGGTTCAGTCTCAGGGAAAGGGAAGTTTTGTTCGTGTTTGGGACTGGAAATCATAAAGAACTCCTCCATACATCCCAATAATCCAGATTACCAGTCTGGGAGGAAGCAGTGTCAGGGATCTCCTGGGAGGTTGAGGAGGCAGGTTTTCCTGCCTTGTCCATGTTTCCCATGGTTTCCCATTGTCCAAAAGACTCCAGAAATTGAGATAAGAGGATGTGCTGTTCTGTTTCTCCTGGTAACATTGCCCAGGGATATCAGCAAGGAACACAGTCTGCGGAGAAACTCGGAAAATTCTCTGCTAAAGGAAGAGCTGCAGTTGGTTTTCTTGCCTTTGCCATTTCTCAGGGTGCTGAGGTTCCTCTCTGGAGCTCTCTCACCTTTCCCTGCCCTGCCACAAGCAGAGGCTGAGTGAAGCCAGGGCTCTTGCAGAGACCTTGGGAGCTGACCCGATTCCATCACTGGAGCAATTCCCTCTGGCACTGCCCAGCTGCTGGCCAGGCTCCCTCTGCCCTTGCAGTGCCAGCAGCCCCCAGGGGTGTTTTCTGCACCAGGGCTGCTGTGGGAGCTCCCACACAGCGGGGCAGTGCCACCCTGCAGCCCCTGCTGCCTTGTCCTTGTCAGCTGGCAGGGAGCCAGTGCCCTGGAGAACCAGATCACCCACTTGGCCATCCCCAGGGAGAGCAGGTGCTGCTGCCCTGCTCCCCTGTTTGCCTTCTATTTCTGTCCTTTCCAGATTTATACACTTCCTTGTTGCTTTCTGGCATGGCCAGCGAGGAGGCACTTTAAACTTCAGTGACTTCTTAGTAATGGCTTGGTTCTCCTTCCTGGAAGAACTTGGTTGAGCAGATCTTAATTGCAAGAATTGCTGCTGCTGCCTGAAAGCAGTTAGCAAACATGAATCTGCTGGGGAAAAAAGACTTAGCAACGAGCCCAGCTACCAGTGAAGCACATTGTGCTGAGTGTCTGGGGCTGTGGGTGTCTGTAGGTGTTTGTAGGTTAACCACACACTGTGTGTGTGTGTGGGTGATGTATGTTATCCCCACACTGTGTGTGTGTGTGGGTGATGTATGTTATCCCCACACTGTGTGTGTGTGTGGGTGATGTATGTTATCCCCACACTGTGTGTGTGTGTGGGTGATGTATGTTATCCCCACACTGTGTGTGTGTGTGGGTGATGTATGTTATCCCCACACTGTGTGTGTGTGTGTGTAGGTTAACCAGACAGTGTGTGTGTGTGTGTGTGTGTCTGTAGGTGTTTGTAGGTTAACCAGACACTGTGTGTGTGTGTGTGTGTGTCTGTAGGTGTTTGTAGGTTAACCAGACACTGTGTGTGTGTGTGTGTGTGTAGGTGATGTGGGTTAACCACACACTGTGTGTGTGTGTGTGTGTTTTTGTGGGTTAACCAGACACTGTGTGTGTGTAGGTTTTTGTGGGTTAACCAGACACACTCTGTGTGTAGGTTTTTGTGGGTTAACCAGGGGAACCCTCCTGCTGTTCCCAGGTGAGGAGCAGCCTGGTCACTGCAGAGCAGTTGTGCTGTACAAACACAGACAAGGCTCTGCTGCTGGAGCTGTTCTGGGATCTTTTTGTTGCTTGGCATGCTGTTGAGCAGCGTGGCTGGCTGAAGGCTGCTGTGCAGGTCTCTGCATCCCAGTCCCCACACTGGACAGTCTTAGAAAAAGTAACAACAAATTTATTGTTAGGATACTTAGGTATTTATGTGTAGTCACAACAATGCTACGACATTTAAAACCCAGATTGCACGTGGGGCTTTAAGGGTGTAAAAAAGCATTTGGTCTCTCTGAGAAATGACACCTGCCAGTTTGGTTGTCTCAGGTTCTGGACAAGACCAATGGCATAAAACATGGCAGAGAAAAGCAGTGACATGGAAACAGATCTGGGGAACGTTGGGTACAGAGCAGGAGAAGGGATTGTACTTTCTGCTCTGACACTGGCTCTCTACACGTGCCTGAGTCACTCTGGCACAGCAGAGGGATTTTAAACCCAGCTGACCCTGCTGTCCACCCCCTCCTCACCTGTGTCAGGACACCAAGGGGGGCTGGCTCCTCTCTCCTGAAGCAGCACAGGTTTTACTCAAATAACCTTTGTGAAGCAGTTTGAATTCCTCCAGCAGAATTTCACAAAAGCTGGGAACGGGAGAAGGCTTTGGATGCTGTGGCAAACTGAGCACAGTAATTACCTCACCTTCATACCTGTCTTCCCACTGCCCTCTGCTGGGAAGCCTATCCAGCCTTCCCCTGGATGCAATGTCATCACACTTCAGTCTTTGCCCTGCACCTGTGCACACCTTCGTGGTGCCTTTTGTCTGCTTTGCAGCATCCCTGACAGAGGAAAGGAGGCCCAGTCGTGCCCTTTCTAAAGTCTCTACTTCCGCTAGAAAAAGTGTATTTGTAAAATTGCTTTAGTGATGATAATTGGTGCACAGAAAGGACATGGGGTAGGAAGGAAAAGGGTGGGCAGGCAAGAGCAGCTGCAGTATGTTCTGTTGGCAGAGTGACATTTAGAAATACCTGCCAGTGGACTCTTATCTCCTCTCGTTATTTCTTTTGTGTCTTAAATGGATTCAGTAAGAGTTGCTTCCTGGACAAACAGCTCGAAGAAGAAAGCATTTAACTTATTTCCTGTTTTAAAAAGTCTTAATGCTAAGAAGCATTGAAGAACAACTGCACAAGTGCTCAGAGGTCCTGACAGTCCAGTGTTAAATTTCCTTCCTACCTGTGCAAGAGAGCCCCAGCCTGGGGCTGGTCAGCCCACCCCCTGTGGCAGAGTGAGTTCCACCTTCCTCTTTCCTGTCAAGACCAACAGCACTTCCAGAGTCTGTCCTGTTTCCTTGTTTGATGTGGGTAGAAGGAGCTCTCTGTGATCTCTGGGGAACATCTGGACCGTGGTTAGAACAGCCTGGTGACCCCAAACCCATGGAAGGGGGGGCTGGAGCAGCAGCTTTGCTTTGGGCTGCAGTTGGATGTCTCACTGCAGGCATTTGACAAATAACTGAATGTCAGCCTGTGAAAACCCTGTGGAAAACAAGTGTTAGTCCAGCTGCAGCTAAAGTGAGCATTTCACCTGTCACTGTGGCCCTGGGGCAGGGAGAGAAAACTCTGTTTATGGGCTCTGGTTGGTTTTATTTAAAGAAAGGCTGATCACTCTGGGGCCAAAGAGCAGCTTTTGTTTTGTAGTTTCTTTTCAATCTGTCTGGTTCTCTTCCTACATCCATTCTCTGCCCTTGGGTGGGAACTGGGACAGAAAGGCAAAGGGAACCTTTCACACCTTGCTTGCATAAACGGCTCATACTTGTTGGAGAAGCACACATGCAGACCTCTGGGCATCCTTACTTCATACAGCAGGGATGAAGGTGGGCAGGTTTCTCCTGAGCACACATGCAAACCTCTCGGGATCTCTATTCCATACAGCAGGGATAAAGGTGGGCAGGTTTCTCCTGAGCACACATGCAAACCTCTCGGGATCTCTATTCCATACAGCAGGGATAAAGGTGGGCAGGTTTCTCCTGAGCACCACTGGAGAACAGCCTGGAGCAGTCAGAGCACGTGAAATGCATTTCCAGGGGTGTCAGTAAATGCCCTGCGCTGTCTCAGGGCTCTCCAGTGAGCACCCAGAGCTCCATCCGTGCAGGCAGAGTAGGAAATGACCCCGTGCAGAGCCTGGCTGAGGCACAGCTAGCCCCTGCACAAACACCAGTGAGCCTGTGCAAATGCTGGGTGCAGGGGAAACGGGCAGTGGCCTTTGAAAATTACCCCTTTGGTTCTGTCCTTGGATGTGCACACTGAATTCCCACTGTCCTTGGCAGGCTGTGCATGAACAGAACAATTTCATCCTCAGATTTGCCTGTCTTTTCTGCAGCTTCCTGCAGGTTTTTGTTTTCCCTTCGTTTAAAAGATCAAAGCATTCCTGCATTGCTGCATTAAAAGGAGTTTTCTTGAGACCATTTACTGCTTGGTTTAAAATTATTGCTCTTGAAAATCAATGAAATGAGGTGTCTACCATAGTGAAATGAAAATTTTTACTTTGTTCACCGTGTATGTGGCAGGTGGCTGATACAACAGCTTTAGACACTGCCACGTGTAGTAGTTACAACTGAATGGAACTTCCACACAACGCAGACGTGGAGCACAGATCATCTGCCCAAAGTCTTTAACAGTAACTACGAGTTCCATATGTTAATTTGGGCATCAACCTCTTATCTTTGTCGAGCAGAGGATCTGCAAATTAAATCCCAATCAGTAATGAGAAATAGCCTGGTACTTGAGCAAAACCAATCAGCTGGAGCCTGGGTAGACTAAAAGAGAGAGAGGTTTTTTTTTAAAGCCTCTGAGTCCCACTGCAGTGAGCAGAGGCCTTCCCCAGCACAGACTGGGATGTGGAGGAAGTGCTTTGCATTCATGTTGGTTTTCCTGGGTGAGATGAACCACCCTGACCTGGGTGATGACCATTTCTAACCACCGGTCTCTAAGGTGCAGCAGTAAACTCAGAATCAGGACCTTCAGTACAAGGAATGTTTTGCCATCGGTCCTGGCTCTCATTTTAGTCTGAGGAGAGGAAGAAAGATGTTTTCCATCCTGGTTTTGGCTAATATTTTACATATCAATACCTCTGTTGAAATTCTACCTTTTTGCCCATCCAGGCTGACTCATAAAAACAGCCTTTGCTTTGCTTTCTTCTTTTCTGCCCACTGTAAACTTTTCTTTTAACCTCTCCTTGACTGCTTCTCTCCGTGTCTGTTCTGCCACAGCTGACCTCTGCTCTCAGCCTGGGCACTGGTGGAAATTCAGGTGGCATTGCCAAGGCCTTGTTCCAGCTCCTGGCAGTGGCTAACACACACTTGGGCTCTGCTTCTCCCCCACATCTGAAGCCAGCCTAGAATGCAGATGTCCCTTGGTGTGGGATGTCCCATTCCATGGAATCCTCCTTCCCACTTAGGAAACGGTCATTTCCTCCAGGTGCCAGTGGTGCAGTGTTCTGCCTGTTTTCTTTCATCACATCTTCAGCATGGAATGAATATTTACGTGTCCACCTGTTTTCAGAGTGTTCATGTTGAAACAGCTTGAATAAGCAAAGTTTCATGGGTACAGGCCTGTTTCTATCAGAGCATTAAGAAAGAAGATTATTTAAGTGTGTCAATTGTGATAAGTCAATAACAAACAAAATCCATGCTGTACAGCAAGTCTGGAAAAGCCTCCTTTGTTTGCTGGAGTCAGGTGTTCAGGGACACTAGCACTGCATTGTTGCCATCATTACAAAGCCTCCACTGGGAATAATCAGAGTGTCTCACTCTCCATGACAATTTTTTGAAAGCAGCTTGTGACAGACTATTTAATGAAGCAGAAAGTGGAGTTGGGTTTGCATTATAGAATACTGAAATGAAATCTCATTCTCAAAGAAAAAAGCCCCTAACTTTCTAGCTCCTCTTCTTCAGATGTCTTCATTTAAATGCAAATAGCAGCTTCATCCACAATGAAATAAAAAAGCCTCTTTTTTTCCCTGGGAAACAATAATGAGGGTAAATTTAAGTAATTTCATTTTTGTAATAAGATAATCCTTTTCAATGCTCGTGGTAATATTATGATAAAGGCTGATTTTAAAATTATTATTTTTGAATAAGGGAATGTATTTTTGGCTTTTGTAGAAGCAGGAATCCTGAATTCACTGTAACTCTGCCCAGATGCTGCTCCTGGGGTCAGAAAGTTCAGGGGTCTGATCTGGATTCCGTTGAGCCCAGTGGGCAGATAATCCATAATATTATCTGCAGCTAAATCTTGTTCCACCTACACTTTATTTGGCTGATGAAAACGATGGTTTGGTGCTTGCGGGATTTCCTTGTGGTATTTGTGCACAAGCAGCTTTCAGCAGCCCAGGTCTGGGTGCATTCCCTGATTTATTGACCTTGGAGACAGGAGAGGGGATGCCAAGCTGATCAGGAGCTTCTTCATCCCCTGCTTTAGCACATCGTGTCCCTGAGCTCCTCAGAGCCTGGCCCAGGCTGTCCCGAGGATGTCCAGCTGCTGCTGGGGTGGATCAGAGGGTGCTGGTGGAGGGCTGTGTGTGCCTGCCACTGACATCCTGCATCCTGTGTGTTCTTTGCTCCCTGCAGACAGTGATCCCAGCCTGGGAAACTGCAGGGGCTTCACCTGCTGGCACCACTGCTGAGAACTTCACCTGCAGTTCTCCTCCAGACACGACTCCAACCTTTCTGCATCCTGCCAACCTCCCAGCAGCTCCAGAGTTCTCTGAGACAATCCCAGCAGAAGTGTCTCAGCTCCATGGAGTGAGGCCCAGGGTAGATAATGTGCATGCAGAAAAGGACTTGGAGCCTTTAGCAAGAGGAACAAGGATTTTCTATAGCAGTTTAGTACCCAGGACTGAAAATCTTGCTATTTAGCTGTGGAAGGTCCAAAGGCAAGAGGACATCATGGAATGTAGATAAACAGCAGGGTGTTTCCAGCAGGCCAGGGGACAAAATAGCCTTTATTAATGTATTAATACTTTATTAATGTACCCTGTGTTTCTCAAAACTCCAGTTATGAATGCAGGTGCTGACAGGTGTCAGAACACTTGTTGATAGAGGTGCTGAAAAAGAAAAGAATGTGCTCCCTGATTTCCAGGGATTGCTCAGACCCACCCAGAGGCCTTCAGTCATCTGGGGGGAATTTTCAGCCTGAGAATAAGCAAATGTCATTTTTTCAGCCACGTACAGATCTAATAGAAACGAGTGGGAAGATTTGGACATCAGCAGGGACCATTTTCTGCAGCTGTTATTTCTGGGTAGGATTGGCTTGGACAGCACTAGCAGCAATATGTGTAGTGTTTCCTTGCTTGAATCAAGGCTTCCAGGTATTTCATGTTCATGTCAGTAATTCCTGGCTGGTTCTTCAGGTAACTGGATTCTGCCACGCATTTGGAAGTCTCTCCCAGCTCAGCAAGAGGGCAGTAACACGGATTATGTCCAGGATGTCATTGCAATACAAAGATAAATGTTACCTGCATTTTGGTTTTCTTTCCATTGCGAATTTTTCCATTGTTAGACTTTAATTTGCACATTAAACACATAGTTTCCCTTTATGAAGCCAGAAGGGTTTTCTTTGCAGTGAAAATGAGTGGCTCAATTACCCTCCTACTAATGGATAAAATGTAATTAACATTGTCTTGAGGCTAATTTTGCTTTATGCTGCCATTCTGCGGAAGCTGAACATCATTCTCTGGAAGGAGTCAATGTGTCACTTTTATTAGCCCAGTTTGCACTTTAACACCAAGGAAATTAATTCCAGACACATTAACGTACTTAACTCCAATGAAATGATCTGAGGGCAGAGGAGAACTCCAAGGGGTGTCCTGCACTTTGGGGTGCTTGCTCAGTGGGCTCCTGTCCCCTGTGTGCCCTGGGTGAAAAGGGCAGAGTGCCAAAAGCAGCTCCCAGCAGCTGCTGCTCCTCAGCTCGCCAAGGTTTGCATCCTCTCACCTGTGAACGGCCAGAACACCTTTGCTGGGTGGATTTCCTTCCCCTCTGCCTGTCTGCAAGGCTGAAGCTGTGCAGTTGTGGTGAAGTTTTCAGGCCTGAGAAATATTGGCAGCACGTGCTGCATCCCTGTAGCACAACTGCAGAATGTTTAGCAATAGATTTTGGGGCATAGTTGAGTGTCTCAGAAGGCTGTAAGGGAAACCAGTTCAGACATGCAGGCAGTGGGTCAGAGCCTTCAGTGATTGTTTTCTGTTCTGTATGTTTTTAAACACCTGGTCCATGCTGATGTGAGTGACACAGCTGGGAGGTTTGTGCTCTCCCTGGGATTTTACAGCCAGCTGTTTGTTAGGAGACATTTCACCACATTAATTCGTGTTTTCCTTTGCCCACTTTAACCCTAAAGCCCCTGCTGGTAGTCCTCCCTGGGCCCCTCAACACCACCTCTTCTCCTCCTTTAGTTTGGAAAAGGCTCATTCCCTGCTCTGGGAGATGCTGCACTGTAAATGCAGAGTTCATCTCTCCTCAATCCCCGTTACAGATTTGTAGCAATTCCTCTGCTGCTGCTGCTGCCAGTGGTTCCCCAGTCCCTGAGGCAGCTGTTGGACCTTTCCCCACCACGGAATCTCCCCCCCTCGGGGAGCCCACCCCAGGAGCCCCCTCCCAAAGCAGAGGGGCCCAGCAGCCCTCTGAAATCTCCCTTTTCCAAAGTGCCTCCTTGGTGCCTGAGTCTTTGCTCTGGTTGGAACAGCAGCAGCCTGACTGTTAAATGTGTGTGGAAGTCAAGTGTTCTGCTCTTGTTTTTCAGTGCTTATGCATCCCCCACGGACAGGCATTCAGCACCTGCAAAATTGGAACAATAACAAGCCCAGTGATGAAGGGAGACTGTGTTGTGATTGCAGCTTGGCTTTGCTCTCTGCTGGGAGCACCTTTTTACAGCAGTAACCACGGTGGGGAACACTGCAGAAATAAGTGGGGTATGATGAAGGCGTGCCAGGTGTGCACAGGGAGATAAAGTCAAATAGTTCTGTATTATGACAGCAGAACATTGTTCTTCTAGCAAAGCATGCCTTTAAAAGGGGCTGGACGTTTCCACAGTGAAAAGCTCAGCAGTTTTAGCTCAGAGGAGTGCAAGGCACTCCTGAGTGCTCCCCTTCCCCAGAGCTGGGTCTGCACACAGCAGCCCCCCCAAAGGAAAGGCTCTTGCCCCGTGGAGGAAAGGCAGTTTGGGGCTTTGCCATGGTTTAGGTGCCCAAGAGCAGAGTTTGCAGCTGGATTCTGCACAGTATGGATGATAGAAGTATTCAGAGTGAACCCCCAACATGTCTTTGAATTTAGGAGTGGTTCTCCATCCATGCCCTGTCTCTAGGGTGAGAAAACCATCACAAATATATCCTGAATGCAAAAACCAGCTGTTATTGATCAACTTTTCCTTCTCTGCCTCTTTTCAAGCCTGTTCCCAGATGTGAGAAGGTACCACAGCCTCCAAGTGCAGTGAGGAGAGATGCAGTGAGGGGATGAGCTCTCCCTGCCTTTGGCTGTGTGGAAGGAAAGCTTCCTGCAGGCTCTGGAGCAGGGAGGCTCCCCAGGCTCTCTGTGCCTCCCTGTGCTTCCCAGCCCAGCCTTTCCACGAGGCACCTGCACGTCCTGCTGGCCTTTGGGAGCTGTGGGGGTAACCCACAGCCCTGCTGCCATCCCGGGCAGGGAGCCAGAGGGTGTAACTTCCTCACTGCACTTCGGCAGAAGGCAGGGTAGCCACCAGGTAGGTGGTGCAGGATGAAGCTTTAGCACAGCTGCCTCCCTTCAGCACATGTGCAGTGTTGGCAGCTCTGGAGGGTGAGCGTGTGTTTTAATGATTTGGGTCCAAGTGCATCAAATATAGGAAGAAAAAGAGCAAAAGCACTAAGTCCAGAGATAAGGCATCGTTTGCACCAAAGCAACAGATTCCTTCCTCTTCTCTGGATTTGAATGTAGTTAGAAAACGAAATACCAGAAGAAACCCAATTGCTCTGGCATTAAATATAAATATCTGTGTGTGTGTGTGTGTTAGTGAGAAGGCTGTAAGGGCCTGGCTGACAAAGGGCACATGAAAAGACCCTTTGTGTCTGTAATCCCCAGCCTGTCAGATCCAGAGGGCTCGTGTTCCTGCCCAGGGTGTGATGTGGGCAGGGAGGCTCAGCCCACCTGCGCTCACTGTGCTCCTGAAATCCCTGTGCTCCTGAGATCCCTGTGCTCAGGAAATCCCTGTGCTCCTGAAATCCCTGTGCTCAGGAAATCCCAGTGCTCAGGAAATCCCTGTGCTCCTGAAATCCCAGTGCTCCTGAGATCCCTGTGCTCCTGAGATCCCAGTGCTCCTGAGATCCCAGTGCTCCTGAGATCCCAGTGCTCCTGAGATCCCTGTGCTCCTGAAATCCCAGTGCTCCTGAGATCCCTGTGCTCCTGAGATCCCTGTGCTCCTGAGATCCCTGTGCTCAGGAAATCCCTGTGCTCCTGAAATCCCAGTGCTCCTGAGATCCCAGTGCTCCTGAGATCCCTGTGCTCAGGAAATCCCTGTGCTCCTGAAATCCCAGTGCTCCTGAGATCCCAGTGCTCCTGAGATCCCTGTGCTCAGGAAATCCCTGTGCTCCTGAAATCCCAGTGCTCCTGAGATCCCAGTGCTCCTGAGATCCCTGTGCTCAGGAAATCCCTGTGCTCCTGAAATCCCAGTGCTCCTGAGATCCCAGTGCTCCTGAGATCCCTGTGCTCAGGAAATCCCTGTGCTCCTGAAATCCCAGTGCTCCTGAGATCCCAGTGCTCCTGAGATCCCTGTGCTCAGGAAATCCCTGTGCTCCTGAAATCCCAGTGCTCCTGAGATCCCAGTGCTCCTGAGATCCCTGTGCTCAGGAAATCCCTGTGCTCCTGAAATCCCAGTGCTCCTGAGATCCCAGTGCTCCTGAGATCCCTGTGCTCAGGAAATCCCTGTGCTCCTGAAATCCCAGTGCTCCTGAGATCCCAGTGCTCCTGAGATCCCTGTGCTCAGGAAATCCCTGTGCTCCTGAAATCCCAGTGCTCCTGAGATCCCTGTGCTCCTGAGATCCCTGTGCTCAGGAAATCCCAGTGCTCAGGAAATCCCAGTGCTCCTGAAACCCCTGTGCCCCATCCCCGCTGCTGTCAGGCTCTGGCAGCATTTCCCTTTCATCCCCCCTCATGGAATGCACTGCACTCTCTGTTCCTTCCCTGCACACAGGTTATCAGTGTGCTGTGGACACTGCAATCTCTGTTCCTTCCCTGCACACAGGTTATCAGTGTGCTGTGGACACTGCAGTCTCCCTTCCTTCCTTGCACACAGGTTATCAGTGTGCTGTGGACACTGCAATCTCTGTTCCTTCCCTGCACACAGGTTATCAGTGTGCTGTGGACACTGCAGTCTCCCTTCCTTCCTTGCACACAGGTTATCAGTGTGCTGTGGACACTGCAATCTCTGTTCCTTCCCTGCACACAGGTTATCAGTGTGCTGTGGACACTGCAGTCTCCCTTCCTTCCTTGCACACAGGTTATCAGTGTGCTGTGGACACTGCAATCTCTGTTCCTTCCCTGCACACAGGTTATCAGTGTGCTGTGGACACTGCAATCTCTGTTCCTTCCCTGCACACAGGTTATCAGTGTGCTGTGGACACTGCAATCTCTGTTCCTTCCCTGCACACAGGTTATCAGTGTGCTGTGGACACTGCAATCTCTGTTCCTTCCCTGCACACAGGTTATCAGTGTGCTGTGGACACTGCAATCTCTGTTCCTTCCCTGCACACAGGTTATCAGTGTGCTGTGGACACTGCAATCTCTGTTCCTTCCCTGCACACAGGTTATCAGTGTGCTGTGGACACTGCAATCTCTGTTCCTTCCCTGCACACAGGTTATCAGTGTGCTGTGGACACTGCAATCTCTGTTCCTTCCCTGCACACAGGTTATCAGTGTGCTGTGGACACTGCAATCTCTGTTCCTTCCCTGCACACAGGTTATCAGTGTGCTGTGGACACTGCAGTCTCCCTTCCTTCCCTGCACACAGGTTATCAGTGTGCTGTGGACACTGCAATCTCCCTTCCTTCCCTGCACACAGGTTATCAGTGTGCTGTGGACACTGCAATCTCTGTTCCTTCCTTGCACACAGGTTATCACTGTGCTGTGGACACTGCAATCTCTGTTCCTTCCCTGCACACAGGTTATCAGTGTGCTGTGGACACTGCAATCTCTGTTCCTTCCCTGCACACAGGTTATCAGTGTGCTGTGGACACTGCTGTGCTTTACAGTCTCTTTAAGAAGCAACAGGGTTTTAAATTCGCGGCACCAGTTTTGTCTGAGGTGGTGGATTAGCATTTCAAGTACTTTTTTTGTGCTAACCTCTCGGGTAAACCCTAATTATTTAAAAGTAAAAAGCTTTCAGAAATAGATGACGTTGCTAATTGAAACAGTCACAACTGAAAAACGAATGTAAGTGCTGTAAGTTACCCAAACAATTTGTCTGTCTACAGAGAACATGGCAGCAATGAGGGGTGCATTGACTGTGGGGAGGAGCAGGGGGAAACAGGGACTCTGTGGCTACATCTCCCAACTAGGAGCCAAAACTCATTTGTTACCAAAGCTGAACAGCCTCAGTCTTTCTGTTATCTGATGGTGGGAATTATTAGTGTCTGTTATGGGATCTGGCATCATTTCAGAACAGTATTCCTAGAAAATTGCATTTTCTTTTCCTAGTAGGAAAAACAAAACAAAAACCAGGAGACAATAAGAATCAAAAGAAATGTATTACCTTTGGACTCCGAAATTCTGCCTCGTACTTTCAAGAAGATTCCTTATTTTGAAGCAGTCTTTCAAGCTGAAGTTTTAATTATTTTTTTTCCAGTAAACATGCAGGGTCACAGCGGTTTTAGACAGCTCATTTAATCTGCAGCTTGAATACAAAACACAATTCCTGCATTACCTGGCAGCCCGAGCCAGGAGGGCTCCATCTCAGCACACCTGAGCTGTGCTGCCACGCCAGGGGGTTTTTCCCTGTCCCTGTGATCCCTTCAGGAAAGGTTTTCTCCTGACTCGAGGGAAGATGTGCCCAGCACTGACCGTGAGGCTCCTGCACCCCAGGAGCCCCGGGCTTCCCCTGCCCATGGTTTGTGGGAGCCCTGCTGGGCAGGCGGGGCAGGACCAGCCCTGCCCTGGCTCCCTGCACATGGGGGCTGCCTGCACATCGGGGCTCCCTGCACATCGGGGCTCCCTGCACATCGGGGCTCCCTGCACATCGGGGCTGCCTGCACATCGGGGCTCCCTGCACATCGGGGCTGCCAGCCAAGGGCACCTGAGGGAGTCACCTCCAGGGCAGCTGCACCCTGGGGTGCCCAGGAGGGGCAGGTCCCCCTCAGCATCACCTCCCTGCACCCTGGGGTGCCCAGGAGGGGCAGTTCACCCCCAGGGTCACCTCCCTGCACCCCTGGAGTGCCCAGCAGGGACAGTTCACCCCCAGGGTCACCTCCCTGCACCCCTGGAGTGCCCAGCAGGGGCAGTTCACCCCCAGGGTCACCTCCCTGCACCCCTGGAGTGCCCAGCAGGGGCAGTTCACCCCCAGGGTCACCTCCCTGAAGCCCTGGGATTCTCCAGGAGGGGCAGTTGCCCCTCCCAGCAGGGCATTCAGCCACCCCAGCTCCTGCTGCTCTCAGTGCACAAAGCAGAGGGATGATGAAATCTCCTATCCAAAGGCCAAGCTCCAGTTTATTCATTTCTTTCCCCAAGTGAGGACACCTTCTTCTGCTCAGAACCTCTTTACCCACTTGCTAACCCTTGTTCCTGCCCTGGCTCTGTGGGTGCACTGTTCCCAGCAGAGCCAAGAGCTTCATTCCCTCAAATCCAAGCCCCTTCCCAGGGAGCAGCAAGGCAGCACTGACAACTCTGTGTTCCAAACTTGAGGGTGTCTTCTTCACAGGGCTGGGGATACTGAGAATTGTTCAGAGATCAGAGAAAAAAGTGTTCTGGGCTGTACTTTGGAGTCCTGTCCATCCATCCTAATACAGTTTCAGAGCAAATCCCTCCATGTCATGTAAGCAGAGCATTAAAGGAAGCAGCACTCAAGATGATGCTGTAAAATGTGCTTTAATACCACAGTCATTTATTATGCTCATGTTGGATCTTCCATAATAATAATAAATCTGAAAGCAAGTGTTTATGCAACATAAACCTAGCTTAAGGCAGACTCCAGAGTTTAGACAGCACCAAAAGCTGTTCAAAATCTCTCACAGGCTCTTAAAAAACTTAAATTCTCCGTGTAGGATTTTTTCAGTGAAAGCTCTTCCTTTCCCTGCTGCTGGGCAGTCTTTCCCTGAGGTGGATGAGAGGGATGTTTTTGTGTCTTGAAGCTTTGCTCTTTGATGTGTCTGAAAGCCTGAGGTTGCACCCCAAACTCCCAGAGCAGCCACAGCCTTCAGTGCAAGGTCTGGGAGCCCTGAGCGGAGTTCTGCTCCTTGGCTCTCCCAGGCTGTGCCTGCTGCAGGCTTTCCTGGTGCTGTGTGTGCTCAGCAGGGCCTGCATTGCCACCACATGGGCATCCCAGGGCCTCAGATGGTGGCAGCCTCTCACAGTCCAGATTGCATTTGGCCAGAAGGAGAAAAAGGCACCAGGAGCCTCTTGCTGTCACTGTAGGGATGTGCAGGGTTTTGGTTTCTCCTTTTTCCTGCGAGCTGCAGCCATTTGTGTTTTATTGCTTCCATAGCCTCAGGGAGTGCCTTGCTCAGCGTCCAAGGCCACCAGCTGTCCCTGTGACACTGTGACACTGGGGTGGCTTTGCTGGGCAGTCCTGAGGGCAGGCTCTGGGACAGCAGCTGGGTGTGCAGACCCTGCACGGGGCACGGGGGCAGCTGAGATGCTGCTGGGCCTTTGGCTGGCTGGGCTGGGCTCCAGCCTCCTGTGGAATTCAAAGAGCTTCCCCTCCACAGAGCCTTTTGTCCCTTGCCATCGTCCCAGGAGAGCCCAGTGCCCCACTGGGTGGGCACTGAGTGTCCCTGGCTGAGCACAGGTGGAGTTCTGTGTGTGGCACATTGTGCAGCGTGGCAGCAGCTCTTTGTCACCGCACTGACCCTCACACACCTTCCTCTGCCAGCTCAGGAGACAACTGAAAGCAAATTTACCCCCGGACACATCCCAGTGGGAGGGTGTGGAAAGATTCTCTGTCCAGCCAACCACTTGTTGTACTCCTAAGCTCTGGCCCTCCTTGTGGCAGGGCAGGCAGCCCAGGACCTTCCCTGAAGTGTCCTCTGGGGTCAGGGCTGCGAGCTCTGGAACACCTGGGCTCCCAAAGGAGCTGTGTGAAGTCAAAAATTCATGTGCTGCTTCAACTCCCACCTGCCCCGCTGGTGCCTCACGAGGTCCCAGTGATGCTGGGGAGAGGGAAGGCAGCAATTCCCCGTGTCACCTCCCGCAGCCCTGCTGCTGAGGTGCTGTCAGCACAGAGCTGGACTGGCACTCCCCAACCCCCTGCCTCTCCCGGAGCAGGTCCTGTTCAGCTGCCTGGCAATGGATTAGGTTTTCTCTAATGAGGCATGATCTAGCCCAAGCGTTTAGCAGAATGGAAGAACAATAAATCACTCCGGAGCTGTCAGCAGAAGATTTGGATGCTTTGCATGACGTAAATAAACAGTGCCTCATTATGGGCAGGAGTTTGTGTGAAATCAGGGGGCAGGAATTGTATCACTTTGTTTCCAAGGGGTGATAATTATTTTAAACCATTGGGGTGAATAGGCTGTAATTCATTTGTACCTCCCTTCTGTCTGCTGCGGAGGAAGACTCGAGCAGTCGCTGTGCCTGTGTCAGGGCTGTGTGTCAGGCACTGATAAATGTATCAAACTCCTGCACGGCTTTATCGGGGAAACAGATTTTGATACTTGCCAGGATTTAGGTCATTGGATAATTCAGAGCAAACTGCAAATCTTAATGCTATTGACACAAGACAGAGCACAAACAGGCAGCACTTTCTATAAATCCCAGACCTGTAAGTAGCTCTCCTTTCACAGATGGATGGTAAATGTCCTTGAAAGCTGTTGAGGAAAATGAGCACAGGGGCTCTGGATTGACAGGCTGGCTGCTCAGATTCACGGCACCCACGTCTGCAGGATGTGTTGTGAAAGATCTGCTTTCTCCAGGAACGTGGATCTGTGCAGAATACGAGCTTTGGAGGATAAGCAAACTTCCTGGGATGCAGATCTGACATCCCCCAGTGCACAGGGAGAACTCCTCTGCAATTACTGGGGCCACGTGGCTGCCAGCCTGATTTATCTGGGGCTGGGGAAAGTTCCTCCTGCTCAGCTCTTTGAATGTTAGAATTCTCAACTGAGACTGAGATACACTTAGACACTCCAGAGCACGGTGGTGTGGAGGAAAGCAGTCAAAGAAATATTGAACATCAACATTAGGTGAAAAGATTGATGATTTTCTGATACATTATCTGGTATTATTTAGCTGTAATTAAAACAAAGCCCCAAAACAACACCAAACTATCCTGCCAGCACAGAATAAGCCAGGTGTGTCCATCCTCTGAACAAAGACTTTTTGAGTCTTTCTTTCAGAGGCTGGTCATCCTCTCCATGCTGGGAATAAATCTGACATGACATGTATGATTACAAAGTTCCTTTTTTTTCAGCAATTCACATCTAGCCTAGCATGAAACCCTCAGTGACAACAGTGAAGTGACATATGTCACACCTCAAGGAGAGTGGAGACTGTGTGACAGACACTGCCTGGGCTCAGACTGACCCTGCCCTGCTTTCTGCCACTCCTTTACCTCAGCTGTGGAACACAGGGGGGGAAAAGCCTTTGCCAAGCTCAGCACCTTCCCCAGCAGCTGTAAAAATTCCCAACACAGATGCCGTGTGTTTTGTCACTGGAACACATCCCGGGGGCTTGGGTGTCACTTCAGAGCAAATCAAGGGGCTGAGGAGCGTTGTTTGGTTGGTTTCAGAGCCGTGGGTTTGCACTCAGCAGTCTCTTCCCTCAGCAGAGCAGGAACTCTGGGCACGGGCACTAACAGCCCCTCGGGGTGCACTAGGGCAGCGCTGCTCTCTGAAGGGTTCTTGGAACTCTGGGCAGGAACTTTGTGCTCAGGCCCAGCAGCCACACATCTGTAACTGCAGGAATTGCTGTAATGTTGACAGATGGAGAAATCTGGGGGTGTGAGTCTTGGTATGAATCATCTTGGCAGATTTAAAATCGATCAGCGCCCATTTTCTGCGTGTGCTGCGGTGGTGGAAGTCTCCTGCTCTGAGAGGCGTGTTCAGAGCTGCTCATTTCCCAGGAAGAAGCCCAGGAAGATCAGGAGGCGTGCAGTGTGTACATTGTCTGTAACAGCTGTGCTCCTGTGATCAAAGGCAGAACTTCTCAAGATGCAGCAGCACAGTATCATGATCAAGAGCTGGCAAGAACAATCTCATCAGATCTGTGTGGGCAGGGTGATTGCAAGTTGTTTATAGAAATTAATAATGTGAGCTTAAATTTTTAAGATTTTCCCATGACTGTGCTTGACCTCTTCTTCTTCAAACGCTGTAATTTCATTTTCTGAGGTTCTTCATTCCTTCATCCCTTCTTTGGAGCCTGAAGGCAGAGTTCAGGTGGCACCTCTTGGTCAGGTGTAACTATGGTAACAAGGCAAGAATCGAGGTTTGTGGTCTTCCAATGCACATTTTGCCTGGGGTTAATCATGACCCCAATGTTGGCAGCACTTAATATCCCCAAGCAATTACAGAAGGAATTGGAAAAAAAATGAATGAGGATATTGATACTGATAATTGTGGACATTAGAGACCGGCTGGGAAGGAAATGAAGTTCTGTGATACATGGGGAAAGCAGAAGTTCAGATTGCCCTCTCTGCTTTTCTGGAGATCAGAGATGGACAGGACATGGCCTGGCCCCTTTTCCCTGCAAGGGTCCTGCTTCAGCCCCTGAGAGCCTCAGCTGGAGCTGCTGAGGAGATGGACACGGGGCTGGTGCTGAGCCCTTGAGAGAACACCTCGGTTCTCAGTGCCCTTTGCAGTTCCCCAGGTCAGGGCTCAGTGGAGAGAACACCTCAGGTCTTTGCAGTTCCCCAGGTGAAGGCTCAGGGGAGAGAACACCTCGGTTCTCAGTGCCCTTTGCAGTTCCCCAGGTGAAGGCCAGTGGAGAGAACACCTCAGGTGTCAGTGCCCTTTGCAGTTCCCCAGGTGAAGGCCAGTGGAGAAAACACCTCAGGTCTTTGCAGTTCCCCAGGTGAAGGCCAGTGGAGAGAACACCTCAGGTCTCAGTGCCCTTTGCAGTTCCCCAGGTGAAGGCTCAGTGCACCCCGGGCAGAATCTCCTCCCCTGCTGGCTGGTGGCTCAGCACTCCCCAGAGCCAGGGCTGAGCCCTGGCAGCTGCCTCCCCTGAGATGTGCTGTCCCCGGAGCTGGCACGGAGCTCTGGCAGGACCCCACCAGGATTAGGAGACACGAAATGTTTTTCCCTGCTGTTAATTAGAGATAGATGGTATCAGTTGATTGCAGATGAGCTGACACTGCTCTGTGCATTTGCCGTGGTCGGGGTGGGTGGCTGAGCAGCCCCTGGTGTGGAGCTGTGCTGTGCCCACCTGCAGGCTTCAACCATCACAAATATCTGTTCCTGCCCCAAGTCTGCACTGCACCCTCGTGTGGAGCTGTGCTGTGCCCACCTGCAGGCTTCAGCCATCACAAATACCTGTTCCTGCCCCAAGTCTGCACTGCACCCTGGTGTGCCCTGCTGGGAACAGGGATTCACCTGGGGTTTGGGTATTGCTTCTCTGATTGCAATTTCTGGTCCTCCTCGTGAAATGGTTCATCTGTTTTGTTTGTGTTATCAATGGGAATGCTTTGAAAATTGCTTTGGTGCTAAGGAGAGCAGGAGGAAAGCATTGCTGCACGGTGAGCGTTGTGAAAAGAGTGTTTCTACCCAGAGCATCAAATTAATTTCCCCAAAGAACAGGTTGAGCTGATCAAAACCAAAAATGATCGTGGGTTTTGCACATATTTGAATACAAATAATTTAATTTCAAAAAGCCTGTTAAATGCAGCAGCTCATGGTCATTTCCATATTTCCTCAAGCACAACATGATTATTTTCTTAGGCTCCATTTTCTTGGTTTTAACCATGGAATGAGCTGGAGGATCCTTTTCCCTGGCATGCAGGCAGGTGTAACTCAGTGCCTGGGCAGAGTTACAGCCTGAGCCCTGATGTCCCTGACCTCAGTCCCTTGGGGTGCCAGCCAGGCCAGGTGGAGCAGCAGCACATCGTGCCTGTGTTTGCATTTTTCATGCTCCTCTGCAAAGCTTTTGATTCTCAGTTGAACTCCTCTGAGAATCCTAATGGAAAATAGTTGAAAGCTTTAAAATACCTAGAAATTCTGCCAGATCTTTGTAGGTTCTCAGAAATCCTTTAGCATTAGTGAGAATTGACCATCAGCAGCACTCACATACTCAGTTTTTAATACATATGTATATATATTTATATTTTTATATGTGCCTCATCACAGTAGTGAGTGAATTGCATTTCAGTTGCCCAATACCCTGCAGGCTGGAGCATTCTGCTCTTTTGCTAAGCAGAGAAGCTTAGTCAGAGTTCAGAGCTGTTCTGCAGCCCTCTCAGGGTGTTTGTGGCTGGAGCAGGAGGCAGTGCCCAGGTCAGCTCTCCTTCCCCTGAGTCCTTTGCTTCCACACTTGGTAATTGCTGCCCTGTTCCTTCAACTTGTTCTGAACCTCATCTCTGAGAGGGCAGGGGTCACAAACAGCAAAATAGACTGAAAAATGCCAGGACGTGACTTGGATTAGGAAAGTCTGAACGTGTCCTCCCTGAAACCAAAGCTACTGAGTGTAAGAAGGGCAGAAAGGCCTTCAGGGTAAACTGCTCCTCTGCAGGGATGAGCAATTGGGATGGAAAGGCTCCCAAAGGAAGGAGAGCTGATCCAACAAACACAGGAGATGAGGCTGCACTTGGGTGATTTGCTGTGCACAGTTGCATTCAGACAACAGGTCAAACAGGACAATGCCCAATATTCTAAGAATAACCTTTGTAAGAATGTTGGGTAGTGAAAAACCAAACCATTTAGTTTGGTTCTAGGGAGCCTGACCAACGTTTGCATTAAGCCATACACTGCCAGGAGCTTGTGTCTCTTTTGGAGTCCAGACAGGGGTGTGGACCTGCCAAAACCTCTGAAAGACTGACACAAAGCTCCCTCCATGGGGAAATGTGAATCTCATTACAGGGAAGCTGAAGTAGACACGCTGACATTTCAAAGCAAGGCCCAGATTCTGATGTGAATGGTTCAAGTGTGACACCCAAACTCACATCCAGACTCTGATTTTCAAGGCTCACCGAAATTGCTCAGCAGGCAATTCCCAGGCAGCTCACTTTTATTGAATTTTAATGGACTAAATCCACTTAATCACAAATGCAAAGAAGAATTTGGGTGAGTAAAGGCACACAAGTTTGGAAATGTGGTGCTTTGACTTCCTGTGCAGCCTGGGGTAGTGGGAGGTGACCCTGCCCATGGCAGGGGTGGATTGGAGGTCCCTTCCAGCCCAAACCAGTCTGGGACTCTGTCTGAGCTGGCCTGAGGAGTGGGGAGAGCACAGCTATTGAGCAGAGGGGTTACTTGGCAGACAGCAGTGCTCAGGATACCAGAAACAATATTTTCACAGATAATTATGTAGGATAAATAAGCCTCATACAGAATCCGTTCACAGTCGTGGAAAACAGATTTTAATTTCTCAGCATACAGTTTAATGTGAGCAGAATCTCTAAACAGAGAGTTGACTTTGTTAACAAAGGTGATGTTAGATTTGAATGAGAAACTTTGTAGGGTTAATTAAAAATCAAAGGCACAGGTAGAACAGAAGTAATTATCCAGGAGCATTGAATCGGTTGCAAGTCCAAGCCCATAAAAGAATTAATCAGGAATAATTTAATATTTGATATTGAGGGCTTATATTTTCCACTAATGTCAAAATCCATTCCATTAACCAGTACAATTCTTCAAGTCTCTCTGCCAGCTGGGTCCCTAAGAGCAGGCCAGTGCAGGAACAGCTCAGTGGGAAGAAGCTTTAATTCTCCTTGGACACTGCAGTTCCAGTAACCAGAGGGGTGTTCCTGCTGGGAGGATCCCTCTGCCCCAGGCCAGGCGTTGTTCTGATCATTTCTGCAGCAGTGGCTGACAGCAGGTGCCAGAGGAGAGATGTGAGAGCACAGGGAGCTGCACTCCAGCTGTGCAGCTCAGCACCTTTGTGATCCAGGGGTGTGATCCTGTTCTTTCTTCCATTAATTGGTTTGATTTCCCTTTAAATCGCAAGGGAGGTCAACCCATATAAACATCCCTGGTTTCTGTAGCCATGGATTTCCTGATGCAGCTACAATATCTGGGAAAACACAGTCTCCTCTTTGTTCTGAGCCCAGCCAGCTGATCATGTTCCATTTCCACTTGTGATGGAAGATCAGGAATCTCTGCTCTTGGTTCTGTTCCCCAGGCCACTGATCCTCTTGTGAATTCCTGCTGTAGCCTCTCTCACTCATCTTTTTTTGCTTGCCTCGCCTTGTTGGGCCCCCACCTCTGTGGGGCCCCTCTCAGTTGTCCCAGACATGCACAGGAAATAATTCCAGCAGGTCAGAAGAGGAAATCAGAGGGGATGGTTTGCTTTTCGTGACGAGGGAGTTGAAATGCTGGGGGCATTGGGGGAGCCCCTGAAGTGGAAAGCAGAAAGACACAGAAGCAGCACTGAGTGGTGGGGAGATGGTGATCACCATCCAACTCCTCCTCAGCTACCAGCTCAGCCCAAACTGGGTCTCACTGAGGTCAGAGCCAGCCCCCACAGGTGATGCAGAACTGGTTTGGGAAAAGAGGCTTTCCTGGAGCTGTCCTTTGCCAAGGCAGGCCTGGAGCTTTGTGCAATTTTGGCTGCAGGGCCTCGAGCTTGCAGTAAATTTTGAACCAACAGGAAAACCTGACCAAATGAAGGCAGAAGTCAGATTGTGTTGGTCTGATGTGTCTGGCAGTATCGGGAAGAAGAAACATTTATTCCTGGCATCTAAAGACTTTTGTCTTCCTCTTTAAGCCACTGAACAAGCTGGGCAGGCAGCAGCCCCGAGCCCTGCAGCCATTTATCAGCTGGGAGATCCATGGGCACACACAGTGTTGTCTGAGGCACTTACTGATCACACCAAGTGCTTTATCAACTCTCCACAAAAGGCTCCTCACCTTCCCCTTCCTCCCTAATTGCAAACTCAGCCCTGCACAACTCACCTGGAAGAAACCCATTCCTGCAGCAGGTATTTCTTAACTTTTAGAATTTTCAAAAAAAAACCCCACCAAACCCAAAAGACCTGGAGGTAGTTCCAGCTGGGTTTGTTTCAGCTTGTGGACTGTGACATGAGAGGAAGGCAGGTGAGCTCCTGGCCACCAGGTTTGGTGTCAGTGAAGGCAGCTGAAGTCAGCAGAGGCAGGCTGAGCCCCAGCCCCTGCTGGGTGTCTGAGCCTGGGAACAGCCTCCCCTGCAGCATCCAGCACCAGTTCTGCATTTATGGGGGTGACTGGTGCAGCCTGCAGCTGTTCAGGCTCACAGCCCCGTGACCATGGTGGAGTGAACAGTTCTGAGCACAGGGCTTTACTCCGGGGGGTTTTCCTCACATCTAAAAGGAAACTGTTACCTTGCACTGACATCAAAAGAATTATTGGGTGCAGATCCCTCTATACACCAGATTAGGAAAATACTTCAAACGTCCTGGGTACAAAATATGTAATTTGGTGTCAAGTCCAGATTTATTTCCTTGAGGACATGGGGCTGATACCAGCACAATCGTTCCAGAAGGATTAGACATTAAACAATGGTCACAGAACACACAACATGGCCTTAAAGGCATTGATTCTGAAGCAAGCATGTTCCCCAGGATATTACTACAAGATTCTTCATGTCTTTTTTCTAATGGCTTTTTGGATTCCCTGCTTTCAGCCTGCCACAACCAGCTTTACAAGTGTCCAACCTCTCTTTTTCTCTGTTATTAATTTTTTTTTCCTATTGTAAAGGATTCTTCTGTCTGTCTAACTGCTTCTTAAGTTTATTGCTAACAGCTCTGTGGTGCTGTTAGGGATTTTATTTCCCAGCTGGTATTACTTTTTAACTACTCATGTAAATCTGTATCAGTTCAGATTCATGCAGAAAAAACAATTTGTCACAAATCTGTAAAGGCTAAATGATCAAAGCTGAGCTTGCGGGCTCGCTGCTTTCTTTCTCAGCCTACTTCTAGACCTAAAAATACTTTATCTTCGTTCAGATCCTGATCCTGCCCTTTACCATAGCCTTTATCTGTGGCAGGGGAGTCAGATGCACGGGTCACTTCCTTGGCATGTCTGTGAAATCAGCAAGGTTACACCCGTTTATACCCTGGCAGTTGTTGTCGCTGGCTTTTCTTCACCAGAGAAGAAGTTCAAAGGAATAGTGCCATTGAAGTCCAGGCACAGAAACACCTCTGTGGGCACGGAATTTGTAACTAGGGATATAGTCAGAAATAAAACTTGGGTTGCTGTGTTCTATTAACAAAAAAAAATAAAAATAAAAATAATAATTTTCTTCCCAAGAGCAGATGCAAAAAGCTGAAGGTTTTGGCTCCTCAGCTGCAGGGAGGGCAGTGCTAGAACCAAAGTACAGGGTAAATGGCATTTGCCTACTTTAGTGCCTGGGAATAGGGTGTGAGTGCCCCTCAGGAGTGCTGAGTTCAGGCTCAGTGGCAGCAGGGGCAGCCCCTGCAGGCAGCACCAGCATCCTTGTCCAGTCCCTGCCATGGGTTTTTTCTACGGACGTGCTGTGACCCAAATTCTGGCCTGGCCACCCTGGTGTCCTCACCAAGGTCATGGTCACATGTCTCAGAGCAGACTTTGGCCCCATTTGCCATATGGGAGCTGGGACATCATCTTTGTTCTGCATGTGGCCTTTGTTTATTTTTGTGTCTCTGTTTAAAGCTAATGACGGAGGCAGCGGAGCCCGCTGGCTGCAGGCAGCCCTCTGCTCTGCCCCAAGTCTGCCATCAATGAATTGTTGGCTTGCAGGCGGCTTCCCAGGGCCCTGGGATGGTCCCAATTTAGCTCAGGCTGCTTCTTGCCTGACATCCCGAAATACAAATGTGCTACACAAACTGCCAGGCCAGGCTGGAAGGGAATTTTGGAGCAGGCAGTTCAGTCACTTCTCCTCTGCACAGTGACCTGCACAACACGAGTTCTCTTTCCCTTATAACCCTTTTTCTTCTCTTTAGAAAAGTGAAAAACTGGTTTGGTCCCTGCTCTGTGGCTCTGCCACGGGAGGTCACAGTAATTGCCACGTTTGGGCAGATTTCATCCCTGCAGCTCTGCTGTTTCCTCACGGTCACTGTGTCATTTTCTCCCTCTCTTCCACCATTTCTGGTACATCATCGATGTTGCTGTCGGGATTTTCCACGTGCAGCAGGGAAATGGGATAGCAGAGCTGCAGGGATGAGGCTTGGGCAGCTCAGAACCTCCCTGCCCCTCAGCTCTCCCCTCTGGAAAGCTGCAAGAGCAACAGCAGAACTTCCCAAATGATGGGAAAATCAAGTCAGAGTTGATAAATGTGTTGATAAATCGATTTCTTGATCTTAGAGGTCTTTTGCAACCTTTATGGTTCTGTGTGCACCTTGGTTTACCTGCCCTACTAACTTGCTCAACCCCACAGAGAGAAAGCAGAGCTGTGGGAGATGGGAGGAGAGAGCACACGAGCCTGCAGGAGATTTGCAGCATGCTGTAATCACTGTGGCAGAGCTGAATGTTAGAGAGGGCTGGAAAGTACCCAGCTCTGCAGGTGTCACGGGAAAGGATGTGCCGGGGAAGAGGCGACTGTTGGACGTTAAAATGTGGGGAAACTGCAGGAGCTAACGGAGAGCTTGGGAGAAGGGGGCAGAGCGAGGGGACAGGCAGGCGGTGGCACCTGTGGCACCTGTGCCCGCCTGGGGACAGCTCCTGTCAAAAACGAGGCTCACTTTCCTGGTAAAATTGAAAGAGTTTAATAAAAAGACAATAAGAGACAGAAAGCAAGCACAGGGTTAATACAGCCGACCTGGTACCTTGGCCCGGGTGTCTTGGTCCTTCTCTGGGAAGCCTGTTCCCAGGAACACAGAGAGCATCATTTCCACCTCGGGCATTCTGTGACGTGCAGAAGGCAGCAGTGCTTGTGCAAGGCACTTCATGCAGCTCTGTGATCACGGACTCATCTCTGTGCTCTGCTCTGGAGCATCCACAGCTCTGGTGTGTGCACAACCAGGCTGCATCCCCGTGTGATGCCGTGGGTGGGGATGGAAAATTGATGGAAAATGGACAGAAAATGGATGGGTAATGGATGGGTAATGGAGTGTGGAGCAGGCAGGGCTCTGCTGCACCAGCAGCCTCTGTTCCCAGCAGCCAGAGCAGCATTTGCTGCATCTACTGCATTGCACAGACATCCCCCAGTCCTGCATCCTGTAGCAAAGGGTACTGGACCTGTGGAATCTCTGCCAGCAGCTGACCTTCCCTGGGGACTCTGGGGGTCCCCATCCTTCCCTGTCCCCTTCCCCTGCTCTCTGCCTCAGGTTCCTCCCTGCAAACAGGAGTAAGGAGGAGTTCCCAGCCTGGGCAGCAGCCTGGCTGCAGGGGCAGGTACAGCAGCACCTGCACTTGCAGCTGAGATGCATTTCTTTCCTTCTTGAGCTTTTTACTGAACATCACAGGCTGTGGAATGAGAAACCTCTCCCTGCTGGTCATCTTCTAATGATCCCACTTTTCCTTTGTAGCACCTGGCCCTGTTTTGCTCCTTCTCTCCCTATTTACTACACTCAGCACTGGCTCACATCTTCAGCTGTTCCTGCCCACCCCCTTCTCCAGCCTTAGTGAGAGATTCTATCTACACTGAGATGAAAGTTCGTTAGTAGGAATATAAAATAGCTTGAAGGCTTTGCAGAAGTTAAGTCTGAGATGAAATATAATGAGGTATGTTTTCCTGGATGCCTTGTGTGTGACAGGAGGAGGGGCAGACAGTCTCTCTGATTGTCCCATGTTGCTTTTCCCCTTCAGCACAATCCAGCCATTGGCTGTTCTCTGCTTTTTAACTGGAAAGTTGTGCTTGCTGGGCTTTGTGTGCGTTTGGGGTTTTGTTTGCCCACTCGTCCTTGCCACATCTGCTCCCTCCATTGACTCTGTCCCAGTGAGGAGGAGTGGGAGCGTGCCTGGGGGTGTCACCCCCACCACACGCAGTGGAAATTATTCAAGGACTCGCAGGCTGAGGAACAAAGGGTGAAAAATATATTCAAGCATTGATTCTGCCACCCACTCCTTCCTAAACAATGGTTTGCAATCACATTTAACCGTTCAAAAAGTCCATTTTCCCCTCTCCAGCAGCTGTGTGGGAGAGTGGGAGCCAGCAGGTAGAGCTGGCCAGAGAAATGCACGTTTGGGTTTCTGAGGGTTTGGGTTTCTGTGGATGCTCCTTCTTAACCCTGTGTCAGCACATCTGACCGTGGAGCTCCCCTGCCTGCACCGAGGAAAAAAGGAAACTGATGAAGTAACAAGTGCTTGAATGAAATGTGATTAATTTGCCTATATCCCCCCTCCTGTCTCTGTTCCCAGAGACTTCAGATTTCATTCTGCGTGATGAGAGGTGCCCACGTTAAACCAAACATTCAACCTTGAAGTTCATGTCAGTCTTTTCACGTTTTCTCATTCAGGTTTCACCATCAATTCTCATACTTGCAGTATTTCAACTTGTACTTTCAGCTCTTCTGTTTATATTAAAGGTCTCACAAATTAATTTGGGTTATTTCTGGCCACTGCTCCTTTGTTCCTTTTGGACACTGAAGAATTGCAGCTGATTTTTCAATAATTGTTCCAGTGCGTCTTAAAGAATCTGGAAACAACAGGGGAAATAAGGAACTCAGAATTATATTTTATACATTTCAAGCTGTTTGCAAGCTCAGGGCTGACAATCATGTACTGCAGGCGAGGAAATCTGCTTTGGAGCAACTTTGGTTTCTCTGCACCACCTTGTATCTAGCCCCAGCAGCTGCTTCTAAAACTTGTACTTCAGCTGCCATAATCTCATCATTAAAGGTGGATTTAGGTTTGAAGAGGGGATGAGCAACCCCTTTTTCCTTGCAGCCAGGGGCTGGGAGATGACTCTGCATTTCAGGTGCAAGCTCAGCTTTACTCCAGCTCAGGACTAATCCCAGGGATGCAGGGCTGGTGGCACGGCCCGCAGCAGCTGCTCTGGGGAGACGCAGCCCTGGGCTGCTTTGTTCAGCTCCTGACTCCTCAAATCCCTGCTCTGTGGCTGGTTTTGCTCCCTGCCCTTGCGGTGGAAACAGGAGGAAAGAAGCGGAGTTTGACCACATCCGTGAGAATGTCAAGCATTTAGGCTTTATTGGTTTAGAAGCTTACTAAATTTAAACAGAAGCATTAACATGGCCTTAGGCTCTCTTGACAGTTATGAACTCTTCCTTGGGGGGATTTCTGTAATGCTTTCTAATCAGCTTAAGGAGTTAATTAAACAGCTGTCACTTAGCTGCTTAATTCTGAGACTTGATGCTAAATAAGATTTGAAATTAGTTATGCATGACTGAAGCGTGGATGCTCTGATATGAGCAGGATGGCTGCTAGCTGGGCAGGAGGCAAATCTGGGTCTGCTTTTAACTCAGCAGTGAAAAGGTTCGAGGTGGGACCCTGGATTAGTGCTCTACATGCTGATTAATAGAAAACACATGAGAAAGAAGAACACAGAGGATGTTAAGGGATGTCAGATGGGAGGGATTTTCAGGCAGCTCTTCAGTCTCGTTTGGGGCATGCTCTGGACTTCAGGAGATTTCAGGGATCAGCTTATTCTCTTCCTGTGCATAACCCAAAAGCCAAAGCACCCACTGAAAGCCAGGAGGAACATTCTTGATTTTGGAGATTAGATCTTTAGCCTGCAAAGGTCTGTTCCACTGCTCTAATGACAAATGTCTCTGGAGATGTGCTGTGCTTCTAGAACGTGAGTTACAGTGGCATGGGGAGGTTTTAATCCTCTTTTCCCCATCTATGGCAGCAGGACAAACACTCCTCCTCCGGAAGGCTGTGGGTGGAAGGATGCACTTCACGTGCAAGAGAAAAGCAAGTGGTAAATGTGACAGGGGCCAGTGGCAAGGGGCTCTGAGCAGTTACAGAGAGGCTCAGAGCAGAGTGCCAGGGACAGCCTCTGTGTGTCCTGAACTGAGAGGGGGCTTCAGCTGCAGCTGGATCACAGCTAAGCACGAGTCACTCATGAGTTGTTTCTGTAGAATTCACAGTAGTTTGTTAGTTAGTAGTTAGTTATTTCTTCCAAAAGTTATATATATATATATATATACACACATGTTAGGAAATGCTGTGTGTGCACAGGCACTGGGGGCAGAAACAGAAATTGGGAAAGATCTATAAACGTATTGTTGAAGTGCTTTTTTTTCACCCTAGGAAAGATAAGGCAAAAGATGTCTGAAGGGAAATTAAATTTCAGGGAAGCTACCTATTAAAATTGAAAAAAACCTAATAGGTATTCACTTCTGCATTCCAACGTAAATTAAAGCTTACTGTGTACATCTTCTGAATATGTTTCTGCTGGAGGGCTTAATATGCTCAGTTATTTAATAAGAATCTCTTCAGTAAGCAAAGAACACTCACTCTAGCATCTTCTTGCAAGTATTACTATTTATTTCCTGTGGTAGCAATTTCAGAATAAAGATTACCTGGTCTTCCATTTCTAATACATGAAGAGACATGTTTTTCTCTGATTATTTCATTTTATTGTTGGAGGGGCTCAGTGTAAGTGAATGACAGAGATTTGCTGTGTTAATAGTTAGAGAAAGTTCAGCATGATTTAATAGCTGCTGAGGGAATCAGCTTTGAGCAGTGACACTGTTTGGCTGTAGCTTTGCAAAAGCAGAACTATTCCCATCCTGAGGTGCCCTGACATCTTATCTCCTGTAATCTCTGTTAGTTATAGATATAATAATATTGTAGAAGAACATCATATTTCTTCAGGAGAGTCCTTTTTCACTCAAGCAGCAAAAAGCAACAGTTGTAAATTAGTAACTGTTTTAGATTTACAGCTTTTACTTGCTGAGGCTCTGAGCTATAAATCTCAGTGTAGCTAAATAAGCACGATGTTCGTTTGCTCAAAATGAAGGAATTTTCACCTGCTTTCAGCAGGGTGAGGTGAATGCTCAGCCCTTGGTGACCATGAAACAAATGGCTAAAGGGGCATTTCAGAGTGAGCTGGTGTGAGCTGGTGTGAGCTGGTGTGAGCTGTGTGAGTGCTGCAGGGACATCTCAGTGTGAGCTGGTGTGAGCTGGTGTGAGTGCTGCAGGGACATCTCAGTGTGAGCTGGTGTGAGTTGGTGTGAGCTGGTGTGAGTGCTGCAGGGACATTTCAGTGTGAGTTGTGTGAGCTGTGTGAGTTGTGTGAGTGCTGCAGGGACACCTCAGTGTGAGTTGTGTGAGCTGTGTGAGTGCTGCAGGGACACCTCAGTGTGAGCTGGTGTGAGCTGTGTGAGTGCTGCGGGGACATCTCAGTGTGAGTTGTGTGAGTGCTGCATGGACACCTCAGTGTGAGTTGTGTGAGTGCTGCAGGGACATCTCAGTGTGAGCTGTGTGAGTGCTGCAGGGACATCTCAGTGTGAGCTGGTGTGAGCTGGTGT